>JARYGA010010718.1:0-33438 GCA_030545235.1 Helianthus tuberosus
TTCCAGCATTGAATACACGATCTTCCCCGAAGCAATTATTCAATGCGATGATGGGGTTAACTGATCGTCAGAAAGAGGCTATTAAGAAAATGAGTTTTAGGGGTTTGATAGGTTTCTGTGTCAACGGCATTCCTGAAAAGTTAGCCTTCCATGTCGTGGACAATTTTAATGCCAACTCGATGACGTTCAACGTAGGTAATACCAGCTTGGTGGTTGACGGGGGGCTGATTAGCAGATTGTTAGGGATACGAAACACAGGTTTGAGTTTCGCTGATGTTGAGGTAGCCAAGACGCTTCATCCGTCGTTGAAGGCGTGGCGGGCACACTTCCCGCCAACAAGTTACATAGCCCCTTCATTGATTTCGGCCGAAATTCAGAACGACAACTATTCGAACATGGCGTTTTTTCCGTACCGATTTTGCCTTGCTTTTCCTCACAACGATGGCCAGTTCACAGCAGAACGGTTATGTGAAAGACAAGGTTTTGAAGCGTTTGTCTGCGGAAACGAGGTACGAAGATTACAATTGGTGTGGATTCATTATCGAGTGTTTAAGGAAGTGTAAGAGAAAGCGGAGGCCATGGGACCCCAAGTGTTGCTGGGCGGGGCCTTTGACGATCCTGACGGTGAGCATGTGTTTGGTCGTTATGTTTTAATTTAATTTCTATTATTAAAAGTTTTTTCTGTTATATTTTATTGTGTTTATTTTTCCTACAGTTGCTGTATGTAGACTGCACGCGGCAGCCAACGTGCAACACTGGCGTTGGGGTCCGAGCAATTCATTACTGGACAAAAGATCTTTTGACACGTCGTCAAGACTACGAGATAGCAAATGGAGGGTTCGGGCGTGGTCAGGATAAACCTTTAAGTGACGCCATAGCTGAGAAAGGTGGCGGAGAACAGGTATGACCATATATAAAATTTTTAATCTCTTTTTCCCGTGTTTTGTTTTTATTTGTTTAATGTTGGTGTACCCGTAAACAAATTTACGTAGCCCGTAAAAAGTAAAACATTTCAACGATAAATGTAGAAAACGTTACACTTTTTTACGTAAAAATGAATAGTTTACGTAAATTGTTAAAACGCTAAACATTTTCTGGTAAAACGTAAAAAAACGTAAGAAATTGTTACTTTGTTGTTTACGTGTACCGATATAGATTAAATCGTCTTTTTTGTGTTGACTAGATAGGGAACTCGTCTGCCGCTGGAAAAAAACGATGAGGGTACGGGTGGAGAGGCGAGCAGTGTGGATGAATGGTTACAAGAGTTAGCCGCTTTAAGGTCCAAAATAGAGAAGACTTTAAGCGATCGGTTGAACCTGGAGCCGGATAACGAGGATCATAGGAGGTTGAAGCGGAAATACCTCGAAGTGTTAGATGTGTTGCCATGTTTGCCGGATGAGGGATTAGAGACCTTCGAGGAAGGCGACATGTTGAAAAGAACAGCCGGGGGTTCTTCCAGCCCTCCGTCCGCCCTAGCAGGTAATCGAATGGTTTTTTTTGCTATGCAAAGCGCATGTTTTTTTACCTTGTTGCTTTTCTGCAGGGGGCTTGAGCAACCGGCGCAAGACGATTCGGATGCCGCTTCTGATTCTGGAGGCAAACACGAAGAGGTTGATTTAAATGTGTTGATATCTAGTATCGCCGAAACGGCAGTAGAGGGGGGCGGCGTCGGCCTGGGAGATGTAAGCGTGGTCTTTGACACCCTTCCAGGTAAAAAAAGAAAGAAAAAAAACATTCAACCCCCCCCCCTCGAATTTTTTCCCTATGCAATTGTGTCTCACCGAAAAAAGTGTGTTTTTTTCTTTTCATTTTAGGGACACGCGACGCTGCGGGTGGAGGTGATGTTGACGATGTGGGCAATGTTGGGGTGGTTCCAGGAGGTAGCGGCGATGCTGGGCACAAGGAGGCTGAAAGTTTACAAGGGGTGATTTATGGGGAAGAACAGTTGTCGGTTGAAACCCAGGGTACGGTCAGTTTGGGGGATAACAGCCAAGTCGATGCTAGCGGGCCGGTCGAAACGAGAGTTGGGGGCTCGGACGTTGAGAGGCCAGCGAATGTTGGCAAGTCAGGTAACGAAAAAGGCCCCATTTATGCAAGATACGTGAGTGATGGGTAACTAATTTCTTTTTGTACTTTCTTTTCAGACACGGTTGACGTTACGGGCGGTGCTGAGGGGTGCAACGCAAGCGTGCATCTTGGGGCTGTGTGCAATGACAACGCAACGGAAGTCACGGCCGACGAGGGGAACAACGCAACGGGAGTCACCGCCGCTGACCGTGTTGAAAATGTACGGCCGGCTGTTGTTGTGTGCCCACCTGCCGCCGACGAGTTGCAGTAGCAGCCTGCTGCCGTGCTTCAGCCACTAGCGGTATGCGGGCTGTACTCTCCGAGGGCTAGGTTTCCCAGGCGCGCAGCCGCAATTGAAAATGTTTCAGAACCCGAATCAGGTATGTGACCAAAAAAAAAAAAAATAATAAGCAACAAATTGTTTATAAAGATTTTTTTTTCACACTAGTAATCTTCTGATGCATGAGTTTTTGTGCTTCCAACCAAGGGTGTGCTGCTGAAGGGACTGATGGCGTGATAAGGGATGGGGTGGAAGTAAGCGTTAAGGCTGGCGAAGGTGAGGCGGTTGTTAGTTCGTCACTGGAAGCGGGGTTCGGGTCTGTTGGACGGGGGCAAGGCTGGACCAAGTCAAGAATTGCCGCGAGGCTTCTTATCGGCCCCCCGTCTGTCGGTGCACAAACATCTGTTTATATTCAAAAAAATATGGATAATAAACAACAAATAACTATTTTTTACACTGAAAGTAAAAAATCTGAATTATGGGTGAACCGACATCAAAATGTAAAAACTAATATACACAATTAACAAAAGGGTGCAGCAGTAAAAAGTTAACCCCCAAAATGCAACACCGATTCATTCTTGATACCTATGCTAAGAAAGGCCCAAAATAAATAAAAAAACAAAAAAAACACATTAAGGGTTTGACCGGAATATATGTTACCACGGGAGGGGCTTCGACATGCATGACCCCAGGCATTCCGGAGAAACAAACTAGCCCTGGAAACAGAGTGTCTCCGCCATCAACCCCAACCCCGGCGCCCCGTTGGGGGGTGCCAATGATCAGATTATCGGCATCACCGGCAATGCCACCCGTGATTTCTCCTTCCCCGTCGCCATTCGGAGGATTATACATTTCGTGGAGTTTGATTTTGGGTTGTTTTTTTCCAGTGAAGGGGATGATTGATGCAGGAGGTGAGAGGAGAGAAAAAAAGCCAGAAGGGGAGAGGTGGGTGTTTCAACCAGGAGAGTTTGTTTATAAAGAATGAGTCTTGATTCTAAAATATTGGGATTATGAAAAAGCTACAGTGGAAAGCATATCATTTCTCTGACAAATCAAAAATGGGGAAAACGGCTTTGACAAAGGGGTGATGGCTGATTGAAAAGGAGAGAGGGGCTAAAATTACCATACTAACCTTCACAAAAGACATGTGAAGAAATGACATGGCAAGTTGTTATTGGTCAATATTAGTTCTCATGGTTCTTACAACTAGAGGTGGTTTTCATTTTAGCGGTCCCCTATATATATATATGAACTTAGCCAAGTTTGTGATAATAATCGGTTTATGGTTATTCATCATAAACTAGGGCTAACTTATCTACAATTGCAAGTCACTCGTTGTTGATTCTAATGGGCAAACTAGGACCCATGAAATCACATACAACTTGGTGTCACTACGAGTACTTAGACTAGATAATACTTTTATGAATACATACTTTTGTACTTTAAGTTCCAAATCCAAATCCGAATCATCCGTCTAAATTACCGTTACTCATGCGCCTTTTAGATCGTTACGCATGTTATAAAAATCATTACGCACATTATAATTTTCTAAATATTGTATTTTACACTTTCACGTAATAAAAAAAAACCATAAAAATAAATTTTGATATAAGTTGAAACATGCACATAATTCTAAATCAACCCAAATGCCTCGAAAATGAAAGGCTAGATGGTAGAATCTGATTCAAGAAAAAGTCAAAAATGAAAAGCTAGATGGTAGAATCTGATTCAAGAAAAAGCTTTGAAGAAGACAAGTGATGGGGATGTTTCCTACTATCTTTATGATTTTCAACATCAAGGATAAATGGTAATTCTAAAATTAAAGGGTTTAAATATTTACACACCTTTCTCCTTTATCTCTCTATATATACATCGATACATATATAGATAGAGATAGAATGACAATGATATGAGAATAAGATGACTCAGATTTTAAAACAGTTAGGAATCATATTAAAAAATCATAAGTAAAATCTGGCAGATTATTCGTATAATTGAATTCAATAATAGCATCCATTTTCATCTCTAGCGGTCTAAACGAGCCGAGTCAAGCTTTAGCTTGGCTTATTTCATGTTGTATTTCTAAATCTTGACTCGTGAGTAACATTTTCGAACTCGAATGTAACTTGTGAGTGAAAAGTCAAAGTTGCGCTTGGCTATACAGATCCATTTATTATTTTTTTAAATACTTGTTATTTAATTTCTATACGTATATAATTATCTTTATATATACAATTATATACATTATTCAATCATTTTATCACACACACACACACACATATATATATATATAGGAAAAATTGTAAAACGAGAACCACCTTGAGTTGTGAGAACCATGAGAACTAGGCCTTCCAAAAGGTTTTTTTCAAAAAAAAAAAAAGTTTCTTAAAAACTTTAAAAAACCATTTGTTTCATCGAAAAATAAAAAATAAAAAACATTGCATGCGAAAATTTACATCGAGTGTAAAAAGTTTTTATTGGTGATGTAAAAAAATTTACATCACCGTAAACACATTTTACAACAGGCGTAACTACCGACTCGATAATTTTTTTGTTTTTTGTTTTAGCAATTATGTTTATAATATTTTCAACTACGTTTTTGCAAAGAATGGTAGTCCAACTCGCGCGGGAAGTTTGAGTTATCATGGTTCTCACAACTCGTGGTGGTTCTTAATATATATATATATATATATATATATAGAGAGAGAGAGAGAGAGAGAGAGAGAGATAGAGAGATAGGAACGAGATCTGAAGAAAACGCCTAAAAGTGTGAGAACGCATCCTGGTCGAACACGTGGCGCGGGATATAATCAGGGTGGGAGTGGCTTTTTTGTCTTTTTAATTTTCTTTTTCCCAATGCTCGTGTCACAATACTGCTTCATTTTTGGCGTCTAAGAGTTTTTTGGCGTTTAGTTAGAGTCAATCACTACCTGGCGTTTTACTCGTCTTTTTTAGATCTGTCTCGTTGAATTGATCGTTTTTGTGTCACATAGATAATTTTTTTGGCGTTTATGGCGTTCCCAGTTAAATTAATCCCGTATATGTTATAAAGGTAAATTTTTTGGCGTTTATGGCGTTCTTAATAATTCATTATAATTCATTAATATTTCAAAAGATTACAATAAGACGAAATCAAAACAACTAATAGTCTTCTGTGTATGGGATTACATCAGAGATGACCATTCGCTTTGTTCATCACTTTCTTCAGATTCATCATCATGATATTGTTCATTGGCCTATAACGCCATCATCTCATCTCGTCTTTGCCGCAGCTTATACTTAAATATCATGATCACCCTGGATCTTGCATCGTTCGAATGTGCTAAATCACAGAGTTGTTCAAGAAGATGTAGTCTCTCTGTCTTCATCATTTCGTCTGTTTGTAGTTACTGTTTGTTCAGCTTCATCTGTTTATGGCTGTAACATGTCCCATCTTTTTAGATTTTGGCGTTTTGTATTTTTAATGGCGTTTAGATAAAGATAGCACTTTGATCTATTCTCTTGCACATTGTTTTATACATTTCTTTTGAGTTTTTAATAATACTTGTCCAAAGTAATTTTATTATAGTTTGGGAGTTTAGCGTTTGTGGCATCATGGCGTTTTACAAGCATTTTTTTAGAGAAATAATGTATTTTTCTTAGCTGAAAATTATATAACAAACCACAAGAAAAAAATAAAAAAAATAGAAGCGAAAATAATAAATTAAAAATCCGAATCCAATTTATCTTCCAAATATTCACTGTCATCGGTCTCTTTCTTCTTTTGAAACAACAAGAACTGTCACAAATACATGGTATTTTTGTTTTGGCGTGATTTTATTGTTGTTCGTTGTTGAAGTGGCTTTTGTGGATGTTGGAGACATAGATCGACGCCGTGTGGGTGGATGCTATTTGTCCGTCATCCTCATTATCATCATGGAGTCCAAAATAACATTTACACTAGGATCGGTCTCTTCTCCTCATCCAAGCCTTCTTCAAGAACAAAGAAGACAAAATGACATATGACTGTCATCAGTCTCTTTTTCTCGAATATTTGTCCATCTCATGCAGCAAAATCTTACTCCCCTCACCTAACAATCCATTTAGTGAAACTTCACGCAGAACAATACTGAATATCCAAGAAACGATGTTTGCCATTTTTGTTTTTTTTTAACTTTTTGGCGTTTTACAGTAAGTGGTATTTAGGAACCGCGGTGTTTTTTTTGGGTGATCAATGGAAGGTGCTGAGACGTTTCTCTTTATAGGATGATTTTGACGCGTAGTTTAGGCGGGATATTACTATAATAATAAATGCAATTAATAAAGTATCCAGTTTTGCTCAGCTTTATATGTTAAGTCTGTAACACGTTCCATCTTTCAAGTTTGGCATTTTATAATTTATGGCGTTTTTGTAGGCCAAGATTATAAAATACACTAACTAAAACACAGAAAAAACTACGCAGGAAAAATATTTATGGCGTTTTGTATTTAGTTGGCATTTTATATTTAATGGCGTTTTATGTCAAAAACGATGTTTACCCTTTTGTAAGTCCTGAAAATCGGATCAAACTATGATATCAAACAATCACCAAGTTTGTGAGGAATCCAAACTTGGTGAGATTCAAGAAAAACTGAAAAATAAGAAATACGAAGAACACCAAAAACACCTTTCAACACCTGCACACGATTCTGTTACTATCAAAGCAAAACCGTGTAGTACAAGTGTTTCTTCCCAACTCAATCGCCTCTCATGGAAATTCTATAACAATGAGGCTCAAACCCTAAAACAAGTTGAAAACTTGTTTATATACCTACTAAAGCCCACTTCCCTACATGGGCTCCCCTTGGGCCTGCTTGGCCCACATGTCCTAAAGCTTGGTCCAAGTGACCTATAAAGGTCCAAACCTAATATTAACTACCCCGATAAGGCCCAGTTCGTAACCATAGCTTGTTTTGTTAATTTGATGCGTCAGTCTCACACTTTAGGGCCTAACACCTTTTTACCCTTAATGAAGCACATTCAAGTAATAAAATTGATAGTATTTACGAAAACGCCACCGCGCCAATCTAGTCCATAGATTGTTTTGATTTGGCGATCCATAAGCGTTCTCACATTTTTCACTGTTTTCCCTAAATCCTGATCGACATATATATACATAGGGGTAAGATCAAATAAAAAGTTTATTTTGCCTAAGTAGGATGAGAAGGAATCATTACTAGGGGTGTGCATGGGTCGGTTTTTACTATTAACCATAACCATAACCATAACCGCTAGTTCGGTTATGGAGTTTTGGTAACCAAAATCATAACCAAACTTCGGTTATGAAGTCGGTTATGATTCGGTTTTGGTTAATTTCGGTTACGTAACAAAGCAAGGTTTGAAATAAATAGGGTTGTGCACGATTTGAACTTAGCTTGAGCCTATTTGATAAGATAACGAAGACTAAACTTTTTGGTTAAACAACCGATTTAGAGTTCTTTTTAATAAGGTAATTCTCAAACAAAAACAATTATGGCCATAACACCTTAATTCTTTATCAAAATAAATGACATCTACATCAAGATCATTTTGTTACTAACATACTTTTATCTTAGTAAAAACCCTCTATATGGTTTTGTAAAACACAAATCTATTATATAAAGTTAACACCACAACTTCAGTTTGGGTTTCGGTTATATTCGGATAACCAAAGCTTCATAACCATAACCATAACCGATTGAGCGGTTATACAAAGTTTCATAACCATAACCATTGGTTATATTGGTTATCGGTTTATTCGGTTATTAGTGGTTCGGTTACGTTGATTATGGTTCGGTTATCGGTTAATTTGCTCACCCCTAATCATAACCATTCATTTTTCAAATCAATGGTTAAGATGAAAGTGTAGGAGAAAGGAGGAGTGCAAGGGTATCTTGGAAAAATCCTATTTATGAACTTTCTCTCTCTCCACATGCAAAGCACATGCATATTTCACCCTCATTTTTTAAACGTTCATAACTTTTTTATACGACATTATTTTTTCATAAAAATTTCACCGTAAAATCGAGCGTCTTTTTATCTTTAATTTGAGTACCATATTGCTATATAAAATATAAAGATTAAAAAACCCACTAAAATGTGTTGTATTTCTATGTTGTATAACATTTTTTTGTGCTGGATTTTTGTACAATATTTTTGTGATAATTTTTTTGTCTTAAATTTTTTTTCTCAATTTTTGGTGCTAGATTTTTTTGTACTACATTTTTTTGCTAAATTTTTTCGTGCTATATTATTTTGAAATAGATTTTTTGTGCTATATTTTTTACTATATTTTTTGTGCTATATTTTTTGTTCTACATTTATTGTGCTATATTTTTTGTACTATATTTTTTGTGCTAAATTTTTTTGTACTAGATTTTTTTGTTGTATTTTTAAAAAACAAAAGGGGTGTCACATGTCATTTTCACTTCTATTTATAAGGACCAAAATGCCCTTCATTCCTACTTATTAGGAGTGCAACATGTCATCATCACAATCCTTCTTAGGCTACTTAGGCAAAATCCACTTTTTAGTGGATCCTTCCCATATATATATATATATATATATATATATATATATATATATATATATGTAGGATCGGGGATTCGATCAAACGAGTCGTTCAGAAGAGTTCTCGATTAATACGGAAGGCGGAATCTGACGTATTGAAGTTATATCAGCTAGATTCACACTTAGAATCACTTTAACTGTCGATTGTATTGATTTGATAGTGTTTATAGATCGTTCACACTTCGACAGCACTTCGTCTCCGGAATCACAAAGTTACAAATGAAGATCCAAGACCACCTATTTATAGGAATGCCAGACCCCACGAACCATTTCATGCTTTCTGGCCAGACCCCATGAACTTGCCAGAAAGCATGAACTTGGTCACCTCGTGAGAGGTGGCCTAGCCACTTCGTGTGAGGTGGCTGGTTCAGGTCTGTTTCCCGTTTCTCTGTTAGGATCGGAGGCTCTCATGATAGTGTTTGTTTGTTTAAAATGAATGATCAATGAATATGAAAACATGTTAGGTGCAGCGGAAATGAAAACAAACTTTGTAAACACAATCAAAGGAGGAAATAGTTTGATAAACAATTGCTTCACATAGAGTCAAAAGATTACAAATCAAAGCAAAAGATTACAGTCATGCTTACAAACTATACTCCCCCTCAGCCTGATGCCCCAAGGTTGGTTGCACACAAGATGAAAGGATTAGACATGAGGAGAAGAACTCGCTCAGTCAATCTAATGTAACAGTACAGAGCACTGTTACATTTATAGGCAAACCAAACCACTGAGGTATCTCAGCTGACGTCACCATGAAAGCGACGTCTAACAGCCTAACAACCTGTATCTACTGTCCTTACACAAACACTGCTAACCTAACCACTGGACTATACATAAAACAAACAATTTACTAACAACTGCTCTCCCTTTATGTCAGTTCTTTCCTCAAGGTTGATCAGTCCTTGACTGGGCAGTGCTTTATCATCAGTAGATAGGACCAGCAGTGTTGGAAACTTCAGGGTTTTCATCAGCAGTTGAAAGTGCAGCAGCAGTTGAATATGAGCAGCAGATAGAGACCATCAGTTGTTATAATCACTTTTCAAGGGGAGAGCAAGTGTAAACCGCTGCTTATTGTGAATCCTCTGTTGTGACCTGGTTTTGGCTTTACATTATCTGTTCCTCTGGTAGGGTTCAATCCCAACAATCTCCCCCTGGAACAGATAATGCCAAAACCTTTCATTATTCAGGACCTTTATTACCCATCAAGAGTGCCTTAGCTTGTTCTTTGAATTCAGCTTCAATTCCTTTGCACTCTGGTCATCCTCATCCCTACACAGTGAAAGTTCAAGGAGATCCTGCAAATCTTGAACACTAAGCCTAGTGCTTCTTTCCTTTATTTGTACTTCACATCGCCATTGGCTCTGACCAGGGTCAATACGTGAGTCTTTTGATCAGACATCCACTTTAGTATTTTTAAGCCAAGTGGGTTTCTTGGGAGAGACTTATTTGCCGATGAGTTGAGGGATAATGGCCTTGAAAACATCTGCAGACTTTCAGACATTCTTTTGAAAGCTTCCTCAATGACTTTGTCTGCTGCAGCTATGTCTTCTGCAGTTTCTTGTTCAATAAATTCTTGTCTTTCAGCTTCTGTCTTGTCTTTAGCAGTGTTTGGAAACGCATGTTTGTTTAATGCCTTAAAAAGGCTTTGAAGCTTTGTTGAAGTTTCTTCTTTTAGACCCATTTTCGTGATGGTATCTTTGAAGTACTCTGCTTCCTTTTCTATTACTTCTTCTTCAGTCAGCTGTTCTCCCTCTTCTTGATTGGTTACAAAAGTAGACCGGAACAGTGTGTCGAGGTTTCCCATCTTCTGTTCAAGCTTCATCATTTGTTCTTGCTTCTTAGAAGTGCCTGAAACAGTTATTTTTCTTTTCTTCAGCCTTTCGTAGGCTTCATCAGTTTGCTGTCTTGACCACTTTGATATGGCTTCAACAGTATCCATTTTTGCATCCACCAGCTCCTTTTTCTTTCTTTTATACTCAGCAGTGAAGTCAGCAATGAGCTTTTTGAACTTGTTCCAGTTTGGAGCATTTTTCTTCTTTGTAGGATCACTCTTAATTCTGTTAATCCTCTCAGCCTCATGCTTTAGAGCGATTATAGGCCATTCTTCAAACTGTTTTTCTTCAGCAGGATAGAATTTTTCTTTCATAATGTAGGCAAGATAACTTTTTCTTAGCTCTTTGCGTTGTTCAGCCTTTTCTTTGATTAGTTCCTGTGCGAATTCTTCCATCTGCTTTACCTTTTCAAGGAAGAAATCCAGTCTTTTAGCAATGCCTTCTTCGCTTAGACTTTCACGTTCACTTTCAAATTTAGCTCTTGCTTTAGCCTGCCTTGCCTTGAGTTTGAGATAGTCATCCATATCATCTGGTGGCATGTAGCCTATGAGTGAGGAGAATCTTCTTTTTGAAGGATCTTCTTCTGTATAGAATTGTCTCATCTCATTTTTGATAGCTTCAAGCTCCAGTGGATACTTTGCTGCATTAGGATCATATGTACCCTCATCAGCAGGTATTGGCCTACTTTTTCTGTTGAAGAGCTTTGGCTGTGAAGTAGGAGAGGTGAGAGCAGTGGTGGATGTCTGACTAACAGCTGTTGAGACAACTGGTGTCTCAACATCTGTTGTCATTACAACTGCTGATATGTCAGCAGTTGTCTTCTGCTTTTGAGCAGGGGATGGAAGTGGTGATGTAGTTTTTGATGGTGGTGGTGAATCATCATCTGATATGAGATTCCTTCTCCTTTTTAATGAAGAAGGAGCAGATAATGTTTTGGGTGGATTAGTGGTGGTAGATTGGATAGCAGTGGTTTGTGGCAGTGATTGACTGACAGTGGTTGAAACAACTTGTGTTTCAATCACTGTTGTCATTACAACAGATGCTGTAACATCTGTTGTCTTCTGTTTTATTACAGGAGGCAGTGGTGATGGTATGATTGATGATGGTGGAGCAGTAGTTGTAGTGGTGTGTGGTAGAGTGGTGTGTGTTGATGTCATAGCAGCTGTTTGGCTACTGACAACAGTTTTTGTAACTACTGTTGTATCAGCTGTTTGGCTAACAGGTTTTGAGACCTGCTTTTCTTTTTCTTTTTCAGGCTCAATATGGAGGCCATGCTCTATTCCCTTCGTATTCAGTTTTCTCAACAGCTTGATATTCTCCCCCCTTTTTGGCATTATCTAAAGGGGGGTTATCAAGAAATGATATGGAAGAAGGAGCTTTGCCAGAGACACTTTGAATGCTTGCCTTTATGGCCTTGATATCTGCTTGAGTGTCCTTGAACCTTGATTCAACCATGTTGGTCAGCATTTGTACTTGAATAGCATGCTTTTTGTCAGCCATAAGTTGTTGTGCTTCAAGCATGGGTTGAAAAATATTCCAAAGCTCATTTTCAGCAAATGCATGTTGTGCAGGTGCTTGAGCAGGAATAGCAGTGGCTTGTGCTTTCTGAGCTTTTAAAATCTCTTGCACCATCTCCTTTATTTCAGCAACTGATTCTTCAAGTTTGTCAACTCTGCCCGTCAATTCCTGATATTTTGAATCATCACCTACTTTAGTAGGATCATCTGAATCCCCACCAGCAGTGGTTATATCAATGTGTGTCTTAGGAACAGAGTCCCAAAAGTCATCCATTGATGCCCCTTGTTCTCGGTACTGGGGACTTCTTTCTTCAGCACTCGATAAACCTTTGATGTTACTAGTGGTCAAAATAGGCTCACTAGTGGTTAACATTGGTGCTATTGAAGAAATTGCCTTCAAGGGAGTCTGATTTATGAAACAACTGGCCAACTGGAGACCTGTTGATCCACCAGTTGTAGTTGCTGCTCCACTTGAACTACCACCGAGAGTTACTTGTAACTCAGGGGGTGTAACCTCCTCAATTGTTGCTGGGATAGCAGAAGTAGTAGCATCAGACCCAGTCACCTGTGGGGGGTATACTCTCAGTGACAGGTGATAGAGAGGAACTGGTTTGTGTCTGAGCTATAGCAGCTGCATGCAACAAAGGTAGCATGGATTGTGGCATTATTATTGGTGAGGGAATGGGAGTTGAAAGAGACATGTCCTTGGGATCAGGACTGAGGAAGATGGATCCGAGTGGATTCAGAGCTTCATATTGTGGTGTCCCTGTGCTTACAACCTGATCCTTTTGTGAGGATGCAGGAGGAGTTTTTGGCATGGGTTGAGATCTTTCTTCCAACTGCTGTGAGGAAGTAGCAGCAGTGGTTTGTGGTGACTTTTGTGTTGTCACAGGCATTTCCTCTGGGATCTCATCTTCCAGAGTTGCCTTTGTTTTGGGTTTGGTGGGTTTTCTGGATGTTTTTCTTTTGGTCTTTTTGGTTATGTCAGGTGTGGGTTTCAAAGCAGTGGTTGTGCTGCTATGATCACCTGGAGCAGTGGGCTCAGCAGCTGATACCTGAGGAGCAGTTGTAACCACTAAAATCTGCTCAGGTACCCCTGCTTTTGTTTTTATTGGTGCCATCATCCTTGAAAATGTTTCTTTTGTTAAGCCTTTTATTTGACAATGAACACCTTGTTTTAGCAATTTTAAATTTTCCTTTTCAAATTTTTGTTCAAAATAGTAACTCAAAAATCTTGGAAAAAGTAAAAATGCTTTACTTTCAACGTTTTTCACCATGTCATTGAAAATCTCCTGGGAGTAGTTGTAGTTCTTATTATTCAAAATAGCGTAACCCAGGCATTGAATTTTCAATGGTATTTCGTTAAAAGATGTTGTTTTATTCGAAACACACATCAGAAGTGTGTGAAATAAAAATCTTGGAGCAGAAGGAAAATAACCTTTCTGTAAGGTATCAACCTTTGATTGTTCTGCATACCCCCTGTTTACGAAATCAGTTTTCATCTCGGCTTTCTCAAAAGAGAGTTTACCTTCCTGATCGTTGAGATTAAAGACTTCGGAGATCGACTGTGGGGTTATTTGAACTGCTTTACCCTGTATTGAGGAGTTAATGGCTATGACTTTTCCGTCTTGTTTTTCAAGCGACGCCTTTTTCCAAAACTCTCTCTGAGTTTGCAGATAGATGGGAGCATTTGCTGTCAACAAAGTTTTGTACTTTGATGCAGATAATGTATCAATGATGGTGTCAAAGGTGTGATTATCAGTAGGTTTTGTGAGTAAACCCAGATAGTTGTGAGATTGTTTGAATTGTATTTCGATGGGTTCTTCGGCCGTTTGAGCGACCTCTTTGGAAGGTGATGGTGATTTAGGTTTTGATTTTGATTTTGTCATTTTTGCGGAGAAGAACGAAAGATGATTTTGGAGATTTTGAGAAGAAGGGTTGGAAACTGCTATGAGAAGAGAATTTTGGAATTCAATTCGACAGTGTAAAACCCTGTTTGGGGTTTAGGGCAGGGTTTTATTTAAAAAAAAATGATCGCTGATGTGGCAGCGGTTATTAAGATCTGAGGGCTAAGAACTGACCACGTGTCAAACACTGATGAAACGGATGAAGTATGGAGAACAGTTGTTTTAAGGGCCACTGACGTATCAAGCATCAGTGATTACAACGGTAAAAATTATGGGCAGTGGATGATTTTTACTATCAGTGGATAGCATATCAGTAGATAAGACACTGATTTTGAGCATCAGTGCTTTTCAAGAAAATGAGGGATCAGTGGTTAACTTTCAGCAGTGGACAGTGTTTAGATATCAGACGTTGGAACAAAACAGTGGTTAGGGTAAATAGTACAACTCTGAAAGACAGGTGTTTCAGCAACAGCTTTGAAGATTTTCATTCAAGGTTTTGCCACATGTCAATTTTGAAAGACAGTGGTTTAGTACCCCAGATGATGAAAACTTTTTGCTAAGGCAACTCTTTTTCGTTTAATATTCAATTAACACATGAGTTGCCTTAGTAATTTAAGCACAGTTTGCAATCAACCTTTGATAAAAATTTAGGAACAAACCTGAGTATGACATGATCATGACATATGTACCATTTCCTTTTGATCCATTTATGAGGACACAGATACCACCAAAAATAAGGTATTACATCCTGACAGGAGCTGAAACTATTGCCAACAAAAACAAGCAAGAGTTTCAAATATATTATTTCAAAAAAAATATGAATAATATATCCTGGTTATTTGAGAAAATCCTTTTTAAAAAAAAATGGTTAAAGGATTTTCTGAGAACAGTATCAAAAAGGATCTGGTGTATTTTCAATAGAAAACATAATCATATCATTCTCAAGTTTTATGAAAATGGTCAGTGGTTTGACATTAGTGGTAGAATTTTTGACAACATTTTGACCACTGTTTGGTACCATTTTCTTTGTAAGTTGATTGCGAACGTGAGGACACATGGATAAATTTTGAACATTTGTCTAGTCCTCTTTGGAGCTCATTCACTGGAATCAAAACCTTTTTCTGAACAGATGAATGCACATAGTTGCTTAATGACCGTTATTACCCCAAACTTTGACTCATAAGTGTTTTATGTTTATACTCTTTTCTTTTGACTTCAAAAGTTTTGAGATAAACACACTTCTGAGTTTTTGTGAATATTAGTCCAAAATCATTTTGCAGTAATGTTTTGAGAGACTTGGTCATGTTTTCACAAGTTTTTCATCCAATCTCACATTACATATGATGCGGACTATGTTAACCCCTGTTTTCTTAATGTATTTGAACATAGTTGATTTTGTCCTTTTTAGGAACTCAACCTGTTTTCAACACATAAGATCTAAATAACTAAAGTTTTAATTTCCCTCTTTTTGTGTTAACAAAACAACAATGCTTTTATGAACATAGGTTTTGTTAATCTGAGGTTTGTACTTTAGTATTTAATGAAAACATCACATATTCCACATCAACAGTTTAAATCAATTTAGAAAATAGAAATAATCTCATGGTTTAACAGATATTGCTTTCAGATCTAGAAACCATGAGTGTCTTGTGCATGAATTTACTTGTGTGAAATTTGTGTGTCATATGACATCTTGGTTGATTTACAGAGTTTTTGAATAACCATTTTGAACATGATTTAATCGATACTCTGTTTTTCAACAAAATACAACCAACCTTAGTATCAATGAATTGTGAGCCGAACTGTTATGTCAAATTGATTGTTAGATCGAATTTGACTGTCCAGGCTCTGATACCAATTGTTAGGATCGGAGGCTCTCATGATAGTGTTTGTTTGTTTAAAATGAATGATCAATGAATATGAAAACATGTTAGGTGCAGCGGAAATGAAAACAAACTTTGTAAACACAATCAAAGGAGGAAATAGTTTGATAAACAATTGTTTCACATAGAGTCAAAAGATTACAAATCAAAGCAAAAGATTACAGTCATGCTTACAAACTATACTCCCCCTCAGCCTGATGCCCCAAGGTTGGTTGCACACAAGATGAAAGGATTAGACATGAGGAGAAGAACTCGCTCAGTCAATCTAATGTAACAGTACAGAGCACTGTTACATTTATAGGCAAACCAAACCACTGAGGTATCTCAGCTGACGTCACCATGAAAGCGACGTCTAACAGCCTAACAACCTGTATCTACTGTCCTTACACAAACACTGCTAACCTAACCACTGACTATACATAAAACAAACAATTTACTAAACAACTGCTCTCCCTTTATGTCAGTGCTTTCCTCAAGGTTGATCAGTCCTTGACTGGGCAGTGCTTTATCATCAGTAGATAGGACCAGCAGTGTTGGAAACTTCAGGGTTTTCATCAGCAGTTGAAAGTGCAGCAGCAGTTGAATATGAGCAGCAGATAGAGACCATCAGTTGTTATAAATCACTTTCAAGGGGAGAGCAAAGTGTAAACCGCTGCTTATTGTGAATCCTCTGTTGTGACCTGGTTTTGGCTTTACATTATCTGTTCCTCTGGTAGGGTTCAATCCCAACATTCTCTCGTACAACGTGTCCTGGTCTATATATTCTAGATACATGACTCGATACAAGACATAAGACGAAGTTAATAGACATATGCACTAACAAACTCCCCCTTGGATGATGACGAGTCTTCAGTGTATTAAGTCTTCAGTCTTGATCGGTCTTCTCACTTTCACCAAAGTATTCTCCATTGTACGCATCTTTATCAATCTCTATCTTTCAATCTCTCTTGATCAAATCTCTCGATTCCTTAAGCTCATCAGCATCAGCAGCTTCTATCTCGAACGCTATTTCAAGATCTGTATCTTATGTCTTCAGACTCCCCCTTTCGATAAGCTGGGATCGCAGTCTGGAATTCACTATCTACAAGCTTTGAATCGGAAACCTGGCTCTAATCTGCATACGCTTATGCGGAAAATCCTCAGGAGTCGAAAACTAGCTTCTTTCAAAGCTTTTTACCTGCACATACTCTACCCAAAACATAAGGTTTTTTATTTATAACAATTTTAGAAATTACTTGAAACATTTTCAAATCAACATGATCTCACATTTATGATCTCTGCTTAACCACTTGTATTCGTAACACTTAAATTTGGTTTCAAATTAATGAACCATTTAATCATTTCAAAATCATTTCTCATTTCAATCAAACTCTCCCAACCCTGTTGTCGTTCATCATGTTTAGCACTTGGAATTTTGAAAAACAGCTTTCCAAACATCAGTTGCCGAAAATAAGATGAAATAAAATCTTTTTGAATTTTCAAAATTTTATGCTAAAACACACTGAAAATCTTTTTGGATTTTGGGAAATAAACTATATATAGACATCTTTTTGTGAGTTTGTGTAAGAGGATCATATCAGTTTTTGAGACTTATCACTAACACCGTTGAGCTTTAAACACTTTAAGTTCTAAACGATTCACTTAGATTGTCAGTATATTGACCCACTTAAATTCTCACACAAAGTTTAACTGTTTCGAGATACGGATTTAGTGTTTTAAGGACTTAAACTTATTCGCGTGTACCACCTCAGAATATACTCCCTTATCCAGACTCCTATATTCAGTCTTACAGGTGAATGTACACTAATGATATCTGTAAATGGGTAATGCGAGGCCATGAGAGCTCAGGTTAGAACTTCCGTTCAGACAAAGAGATGATGGCTCGACTTTAGGTGTGTCCCGTTTGGGGATCTTTTCTTCAACAGCACATGATTATCATTTTTCAATGTTTCATCATTTTTTATGCTGAGGGTGGGCTTTATGATTAAAGCAGTGCAGAGTATTATACGAGGACTAGGCTATTGCTCCCGCAAAATCAGAAGTCCTGGTATAATACCCCAGATATCATCACGCACAAAGACCTAGTAAGTCAGAAATAGAAAGCCCTTCAAACAAGATTTCAGGGGTTACCTATATATCCGAGAGATGTTCCCCACTAGATAAGTAAGCATTTGATATTTAGGTTTATATCTCGAAAACAATCTACTAAGCGTGCAAAAACCTACTGGCATATCATCAGTGAGACCGTTTATCACATTTTAACTTTCCAATTCTTTAGCGTACTGTGATTGTCTACTGATGTAATATCATTTCCACTTTTTCACAACAAAACTCATTTTGATTTTTCGATGTTTTTGATTTTTTCAAATTTTCAAAATTTCTAAATTTTTTACTCCCCCTAAAATCAAAAATATGTTTCAATTTTTTATTTTCCGAGAAAATTTGAAAGTAAAAGCAATAAACTGTACAAATAAAATGACAAACTGATGTGAATTGCTTCAATTCTCCATTCTCTTGGCTTAAACAATCAGAACTCCCCCTGACAACAAACTATTTTCCCATTATGATTTCAAAACACTTAAGTTTGTTTTAATCAAAATGGTTTTTTCGGAAAATTAGTTTTGTTGATTTCACACATCATGGGGATTCATTCATCACTTTGTTCTTTCAACCACTTGTAAAAATTAACACTTGTAGGTTTTTCACAGAAACATTTTTCAAGAATGATGTCGATTCATGCTCCACAATTACCAACTTGGGAGCTCCGGCAAGTCAGGATTTTTTAAGCAGAGAATACAGACAAGCCTGACCAACTTTGGGTGCATCCGAGTTATTTTCACTCGGTGTGTGAGTTCTCCTCTTTGATTCATAAAATTCTTTTACCCCTTTTGCCCTACCATCGACCATTTTTCCAAAAATTTGTTTTACTTTCCCATTGAAAGCCTTTTCGACATCGAATTCTTTCTTTTCAGAATAGAATTGATTCGAAGTTTCCATTTTTCCAACTTTTTGTTTTAAATTTTCAGTCCGCAATGGTGGAAAGTTTGCGTCATCCATTGGCGGAACTGAAATTTCTCTTTTTAGTTCAACTGGTGGCTCCTCTGACTTTGACGAGTCAGATTCATCGCCAGAAAGTGGCTCCTTTGCTTCCGAAGAAACAAACTCATCGCCAGAAAGTGCCTCTGATTTCTTAACAACCCATTCGTGGTTGTTCAAATTCACTCTTCTTTTGTAGAAACGTGTTGAACTCTCACCAACCTCAAATTTTTGAATTTTTGAACACTTTAAATTGTTCGGTTGGTGGTTCATTATCAACCAACTTTTCTTTCAAGTTTTCAGAGACTCCCTGTTTTGTTTGGGTTGCCTTTGGACAGTTCCATGCAATGTGCCCAACTTTTTTACATTGATAACAGGTTCTTATTTCCTTCTTCTGAGCAACATCATTCTTCATTCCCTCTTGCTTCTTAGCAAGGAATTCTTTGTTCGTCTGCTTTCTGAACAAATTCTTTTTTTCTTCTTCAGAAGATGTTCCTGATACAAAAACAACTTTCGATTTAAAATCTTTAACATATTTTTCATTTTCTTTTGGAATAAAACCTAATCCTTTCTTTTTGAAATTATTTTTGTGATTTGGTTTCTTATGGTGATTAGGACCAAAACCTTTTTTCTTGTTTAACCTTTGTTGAACTCTTGAAGTGTATTGTTTAGGTTTTTCAGAAAGATTTTTATCTTTTATTTCAGAAATATTAATTTCTGTTAATTTGAAAACATTTTTAATCTGTTCAGTTTGTACACTTCTTATTGGAAATTCTTCATCAGAATATAATTTGTCGAAGTCATTCAAAGTATATGCTACTTTGAATGTTTCGTCATTCTAATTATTTTTTGATATCAGAAAATCATTATTGTAAACCCTTTTCCCCTTTTCAACTGTTGGACTTGAAGTGTCAGACTTTGACTTTGACTTTGACTCCTCGGTTTCATCTTTATCTAATACATGATCCACCACTTTCTTAATCAACTCAGATTGTTGATCAGTGTCAGATGCAGTGAATGTGATGTCAATATTATCTGGCAATCCATCTGAAGGTTCAGATTCCCACTTTAAATTGGTTGCCTTTTTGACTCTTTCTGAATTAGGATTTCGTGGAGAATATCCTTCTTCAAGCGGAGGTGGACACTTTGTATAATTGGTACTATGTTTCTTACCAGTATTCTTTACTTCAGATTTCTTCTCTTCAAACGCTTCCATGCCTTCTACTATAGGGTAAATCCTGTCAATCACGTAAGAAGCACATGAATAACTTTTCAATAACCTGTTTACCCTCTCAGTTTCTATCCTCTGAGTTTCCAATTTTTGTTCAAGTTCAGCACATTTCTCAATGTACTGATTGATGATTTTCTGCTTCGTCATGAACGCTCCATTGAGTGTCTTCATAGCTATCTCTTGTTCATTGCTTGACTTGCTATATTGATTCATAGCTTTGTTTAAAACATCATAAGATTCTTTCAGTCTGTTCATGTTATGAATCAATTTGTTGTTGTGCCTTTTCACAGTATCACAATTTTCACACTTCTCAGGTATCTTTTCAGTATCTGCTTCCTTCTCAACCTTGATAGATGGAATTTCTTTAACCTGCTTCTTTACTACTCGAAAATTTTCCTCAGGTTTGACCTTTTCTTCAATAGTTGCTGCCTTATGATTCTTCTTTTTTCGCAGCTTGTCTTTCTTTGATCTCTTCCATTTTACCTGCAAAATACAAATTATACCTAATAGGTGACAGTTCTCTTTTATAATATTCAAGTTTTCGAATTTCTTTACTGTCATCATCACTCTCTTCATCTGATGAGTGATCAAAGATTGGTGCTTTTTCTGAAGCCTCTTCTGTTGAACTGGTTCTTCTTCTTTCTTTTTAGGAATGAATTGCTGAGATTCGTAATAAGCATACATTATTTCATCTTCAGCAGTTGAATCTTCAAAAATTTGAGCAACAAATGCTTTAGAATCTGAAGTTCTGTTAGGATCATAATGATCCCAATTAAAATCTTCTGGAATTCTTTCATCTCCTTGATGAACTAGATAAGCTTTCTTTGATGGCTCTTCGATCGGATCCTTCCTAGCATGTCAAGTTTGTGGCGATTGTTGTTGATGCGGCTGTAGAGCAATTTGATGATAAATCGCTTTTCGATGATAATCATTTTTGCCGTATGGATTTTGAGCTCCACTTGCTTCGCGATTTGTGCATTCTCGCTTAAAGTGCCCCTTCTCCCTGCAACGAAAACAAGTAACTTTAGATTTATCAAAACCTAAAGGTGAAGTTCCAGCATCATGGAAATCATCTCTTCCAGTGATCTGCTTAAACTTCTCAGCTCTTCTTAACACACTAGCCATACACCACTCTATATCCACTAGTTCCATCTCTTCAGCATCAATCTGATCATAATCCTCTTTGGTCAACATTGGATTACCAATCCTTCCGGCTACCAAACTTTCATAAGACTCTAATACGGTCACCAATAAAGACATATGACCTTTGGCAACCTCTTCCGAGAAATTCTGACCATTCTGAAGATGTAATGCAATGTTGCATTGTAGTACTTAGCCATTATTGTTGTATGAGCTTTGCGGTTTAGAATTGGTTGCTGAAAAATTTGGATCAAATGATGGATATGAAGAGAATCCATTATTGTTGTTTGATCCTTAAGATGACCCTCCAGAAGAACTGTTTGCGTTAAATGTAGTTTCGATCTTTGGTGCAATGTTGGTCTTATCAATCGTACTTCCTTTGTAGTACAGACCAATGTCCTGTTCACAATTAGAATTCTTCATTTTCGCCATCTTTCGTTGTTTCATCTCTTGAACTTCGAGTTTTTCAATAAACTTGCTCAGCGATAGATTCGCAAATTCACCATTATTCTTCAAAATCATAAGATACGTGCCCCAAACATCTTGTGGCAATGCATCGGCCAACTTTTCCACCCATTCTTCTCTATCTTTCTTGATATCCAATCGCTTATGTTAACCACCAAATTGCAATATCTTTCTATAATCATTTTGGTGTTTTCAGTTTTCAATCCATGAAATAGATCAAATTCTTTCTTCAAAAGCGATTTTTTGTTCTTGATCATGTCTAAACTTCCAACAAACTTCGTTTTTAGTGCTTTCCACATTGAGTGTGCACTTCCGTTGTGTTGCAATAAGATCAAGATGTCTTCCTTAATGGCTTGTTGCAATATACTGATCATCATCTTTTCACTTTTGTATTTCTTTTTCTCTTTATCATCTAAATCTTTAATAGAAACAATCTCTCCGTATTCATCAATCGGTCTAACATATCGTTCTTCAACACATTCCCACGCCTCTAAGTGATTCGCTTGAACCCAATTTTTGAAACGTTCCTCCCATCCACTATACTCCTCGATATTCATGAGCTTAGGCGGTTTTTGCATGGAGCCCATTTCATTCTCTAAGTTCACCTTCTGAGCCATAGTGATCGGGGTAGCAAATGCGTTGTAAAATTCATTTTCCATGTTTTGGTACGGAAAATTTCACAAACTATCGATTTCAAACAGTCTGGAATGTCACGCGAGCTGGAAATCCTCAAACCGTACGAACTGAAATCACTCCAAACGAGCTGGAGTTATAAACGAGCTGATATTAAACGATCTGGTACTTCACACGAGTTGATATTTCACACCGTGCTAGCTGGTTCTTTAAAATCTTGGTTCAAACGACTTGGCCCAAACGACTTGGAGACCTTTTAACCACACCGTACAACCTGGTTCAAACTTCCAAATAACCTGGACTAACTTCGTGCGGTCTGGACTACCTAGTACGACCTGATCTATGTTTTAAATGATCTGGATTACCTCCAAATGATCTGGATCAACTTGAATTCAGGTCGTGCGACCTGGAGCCCAATTTCAAACGACCTGGTGATAATTCAAGCGACCTGACAAACTTTTCAAATGAACTGACTCAACCCTTACGACCTGGAACAAAGTTTCAAACGATCTGACGATTTTGAGCGATCTGAATGTTTTTCACGCGGTTTAGACAGAGATTCACACCGTTTGAGAATTCTAAGTCCAATAGTTCATTATTTTGTCAATTTTTATCAAGTTTTAGGTTGAATTTGGTTTTGATTTGTTCACGGATTGATTAAAACTCAGTTTTACGTGTTATTTGTCAAAATCAAGTCATTTTAACCATGGAATCTCGGTAAATTTGATGAAAAAGTGTAGAAGAATGAGTAGAAATGAGTAGAAATCAGATTTATCTGTGAAAACAAGCTGAAAGGGTAAGAACTCTTCCTCTTGAGCTCTGATACCACTTGTAGGATCGGGGATTCGATCAAACGAGTCATTCAGAATAGTTCTCGAATAATACGAAAGGCGGAATCAGACGTATTTAAGTTATATCAGCTAGATTCACACTTAGAATCACTTTAACTGTCGATTGTATTGATTTGATAGTGTTTACAGATCGTTCGACACTTCGGCAGCACTTCGTCTCCGGAATCACAAATTTACAATTGAAGATCCAAGACCACCTATTTATAGGAATGCCAGTCCCCACGAACCATTTCATGCTTTCTGGCCAGACCCTATGAACTTGCCAGAAAGCATGAACTTGGTCACCTCGTGAGAGGTGGCCTAGCCACTTGGTGTGAGGTGGCTGGTTCAGGTCTTTTTCCCGTTTCTCTCGTACAACGTGTCCTGGTCTATCTATTCTAGTTACATGACTAGATACAAGACATAAGACGAAGTCAACAGACATATGCACTAACTATATATATAGGGGAAGGTTCATTTGAGAAGAAAATTTAATTGTGAATAAAAAGAACAAAGGATAATTTTGTAAAACATTAAATAGTTTTTTCACTTATCTTATTTATTATCATTTTTGACTAATTAATTAGTCATAAAGGCTATTATCCTCCACACTAATTTTTTTTTCCTACACACATCAAAAGTTATCCTACATATTTCGAAATTCATCCTACACTACACGTTGAAATTTATCCTACACAACTCGTAATTTATCCTACACTTTAAATTATTTTATTTTATTTTTTTGAAAAAAAATATATATTTTGAAGATAAGTTACAAATTATTTAATGTAGTTAGCTATTAAAGAGGAAGACTACAAATTAATGACCTATGTAGATTTACCAATGTACCCTTGTAGTAACATTAATTACCTATATTAAATGAAGTAAAATAAAACATTCTTATTGGTTGAAATTTCTTCTTTTTTCTTCTTACAAAAAATTTATTCTCATTTGAATTTTCCACCACTATATATATATATATATATGGTTGGGTTCATTTCAGAACTCTAAATAATTACAGAACTTTCAGAACTCCTAATAAACAATCATTTTATAAATATACTTTTATATTTTGGGCACTTTTATCATTTGTTATATGTATTTCTATGATTACATACATGTTAAGAGTGGTTTATATATGTGTAATAGTCAAATTATATATATGTGTAACAACTTATTACATATATGTAAAAAATACTAGTTTACTTATATGTAATCATGAAAATTCATATAAAATATGATAAAATTACTCTTAAGATGTATGTAATGATGAAAATACATATAATAAATGATAACGTTATCCTAAATATAAAAATATATAAATAAAAAGATTGTTTATTCTGAGTTCTGCGAGTTCTGTAAATATTTAATGTTCTGAAATTATCCCCACCCTATATATATATATATATATATATATATATATATATATACACACACTATATTATAATGCAAGAGGAATGGGCATTTTAAGATACCTAAAAAATAAGAACTTTTCCCCTTTTAATTTATAAATACACCCCTAAAATGAGGATAAATTAGTCTTTAAACAATAATTATAATATCAGCCCCTATCTTATTACACTTAAATACATGAGTTTTAACATAATTATAGGCAATTAGTTACACTTTTCCCCCTCCACAACAAACTTATAATTCTTTTACGTATTCTTGACATATCTTATAAACTATATGGTTTTAAAAAAAATCCAAAAGTACCGTGACGACCCACTTATTTTTGTCGACGTTTCAATAGTTGTCTTGGTCAGTATTGACATGTGGATTAAAAGGTACAAGTATGATGCCTTAGTGTACAAGTGATTAAAGTCCAACGTACTTAGTCATTATCCCAAAATGTTTAATAGCTACAGAATGTCAAGTGATTTAATACTGTCAATTTAATCATCTCATCTAGATTACACTTTAATCTCTTATCTTTAACAAAATTATAGATCATTAGTTAGTTTTGAAACTGTTGGAGATGTTGTCTTCAGCCCAGCCCATTAAGGCTAGCCAAGAATTAGAGAGAAGAAGGGAAAGGGTTCGGCCGGCCCTAACCCTAATGGGCTTTAAGTGTTTTAGGCCCAGTTGTTTAGTTACTTGTTTAGCAAGGGACTAACCCTAATTCTAGCCTATAAATATATCTCTTGTACTTGTAATCATTTTCACTCAATAAAATACAAACCCTAGTTGCCCCCGTGGACGTAGGTTACACGCTGTAACCGAACCACGTAAATCTCGTGTCTACTTTTCTTATTGCTTTTGTTTATTGATCGTGTGCGTGTGATCTAAATCCTAACAACTGGTATCAGAGCATGGGCTCTTGATAAAGAACACTAGCCGAGTAGCCGCCTACGACCTCCTGCCTCCAGCCGCCGTTGCAAACCCTAATTAGGGTTTCGATGCCGCCACCTAGCCGCTGCTAGGGTTTCCACACCGACACCCACCGACCCGCTGCAGTTTCGCAGCTTTGCTCCAGGGAAACTGGGTACCGCCGCCGCCACCTAACCTAGATTAGGGTTTTGCCAGCCGCCGCCTACCATCTTGCCGGAACCGCAGAACCGCCGCCCACCATCTTTCCGGAACCGCAGAACTGCCGCCGCCACTAACCAGATTAGGGTTTCCAGTCGCCGCCGATCAAACAGAAGAGTTTCTTTACTGATTTTCGCTGCTGTGTTTTTTGGATTTCTTGCACGCTTTTCGTGGTCAGATTTCATGGTTGTTTTTTCAGTTTATTCTCTCACATTCTCTGGTTAGTTTCTATTATTCAGCAAAGATGTCTGATGATGGAAAAGTTAGAATTGAGAAGTTTGATGGGAAGAATTTCGGATGGTGGAAGATGAAAATCAAGGATTTGCTGATAAAGAAGCATCTGGATGCAGCCTTAGAGATTCCTCCTACACCTGTAACGGATAAGTGGACAGCCATTGACAAGAAGGCTATGTCAACTATCAGTCTCACTCTTTCTATGAATGTTGGCTACAATATTTCTAAACAAACCTCAGCACGAGGAATCATCGAGGCTTTGTCAAATATGTATGAGAAGCCGTCTCCTACCAACAAGGTGTTTCTGATATGGGAGTTAGTCAACACCCGCATGAAAGAGGGAAGTTCTATTATTGAGCATATTAATTTGTTTAAATCTCACTTGTCTCATTTGAATTCAGTAAAATTCAAGATAGATGATGAACTGCAAGCATGCCTGCTCTTGTCCTCATTACCTGACATCTGGTCAGGAACTATTACTGCAGTCACTGGGGCAGTTGAGACCCTCACTTTTGCTAAAGTTCATGACTTGATATTGAATGAGGACTCAAGAAGGTGGAATTCTGGAGAGACAAGTTCATTGCTCAGTACTGAGAGGAGAAGGAGAAGTAATAACAGAGGTGGAAATAGAGGAAGGTCAAAGTCAAAACGAAGAAGCAAGTCAAGACCAGCAAAACCAAGAAAAGACATATAATGCTGGAACTGTGATGAGCATGGGCACTTTAGAAGTCAATGTACTTAACCTCCTAGAGATAAAAAGGAGGTGAATGCTACCACAACTTCAGATTCAGAGGATGCCCTTATTTGCTGTGTCGAAAATACTGTTAAAGATTGGATTATGGATTCAGGATCATCGTTTCATGCTACTTCTAGCACAAAGAAGATGAAGAATCTATGAACAGGTAACTTTGGTAAAGTTAGTTTGGCTAATAATCACAGTCTTGATATTACAGGAGTTGGAGACATAGACTTAAAAACACCACTGGGAACCATTTGGACCTTGAAGAATGTTCGAGTCATTCCTGGTTTGAAGAGGATGTTGATATCCATTGGTCAGCTTGATGATCACGGATATGATGTCCACTTTAGTAGAGGACAATGGAAAGTTGTTAAGGGCAGTATGGTCATTGCTAGAGGAAAGAAGAGGGGCACTTTATACATGGTTGAGGTGCCAATCGATGGGGTTAATGCAATATCTGATGGGCCGAGTCTATCAAAGTTATGGCATCAACTACTCGGCCACATGAGTGAAAAGGGGATGAAGATGCTCATTACCAAGGGAAAGCTTCCAGAACTGAAACAGGTCGAGTGTGAGTTTTGTGAACCGTGCATCCTAGGCAAGAAAAAGAAGGTGACTTTTGTGAAGACAGGGAGAGCACCAAAAACTCAGAAATTGGAGTTGATTCACTCAGACGTGTACGGGCCGTCATCAGTTGCTTCACTTGGAGGATCTCGCTATTATGTGACCTTCATAGACGATTCAACACGCAAGGTATGGGTTTACTTTCTTAAACATAAATCTGAATTTTTTGATAAATTTAAGAAATGGAAATATGCTGTTGAACTTGAAACTGATTTGAAGGTGAAATGCTTGAAGTCTGACATCGGAGGTGAATCCATCAGCAAAGAATTTATAGATTATTGTGCTGAGGGAGGGATCAAGATGATAAATACAGTTCCAAGAACTTCGCAACAGAATGGGGTTGCAGAGAGGATGAACATAACACTATGTGAGAGAGCCAGGAGTATGAGATTGAATGCAGGGCTCCCAAAAATGTTCTGAGCTGATGCGGTTAACACCGCGGCTTATCTTATCAATCGTGGGCCTTCAGTACCATTGGGATTCAAGATTCCTCAGGAAGAATGGAAGGGAAAAGCAGTTGAGTATGATCACTTGAGAATCTTCGGGTGTAGTGCTTATGATATTGATCTTGAAGGTGACAAGTTAGATACCAAAGCAAAGAAGTACACGCTGGTTGGATATGGGTCTAATAAAATGGGCTTCAGATTTTGGGATCATGAAAGCAGGAAGCTAGTCAGAAGCAAACATGTCGAATTCAATGAAGCAAAGCTGTACCAAGACAGAAATTCGGAGAAGTCAGAGGTTCAGAAAGAAGTGGTTGAGTTTGACATTGATTGTCAAAAGAATGAACCAGTTATAGAACCCGATTCAGATTCTGAAGATGACACAGGACCAGAGTTTGAAGGTGGATATAATGAGAAAGGAGAAGTCTCTGACAGTGGGAGCTCAGAGCATGAAGAAGAACAACCTCCACAGCAGTCTGACCCGTCAGAAAATTGGGTCAGGAGATCCACCAAAGTTAGTAAACCGCCTAATAAATATAATCCTTCAGTTAATTATATTCTGTTGACAGAAAACGGTGAACCAGAAAGCTACTCTGAGGCAGTCAAGATGAAAAACTTTCTCCAGTAGGAGCATGCAATGAAGGATGAGATGAGCTCTTTTGATAAAAACAAGACTTGGGTCTTAGTAAAGCTTCCGCCAGATAAAAGAGCTTTACAAAATAAATGGGTCTTCAGGGTCAAAGAAGAAGACGATGGTTCTAAATGGTACAAAGCTCGTTTAGTAGTCAAGGGGTTTTAGCAGAAGAAGGGAGTTGATTATGATGAGATTTTCTCTCTGGTGGTGAAGATGACTACCATCAGGTTGGTTCTTAGTATTGTAGCCACATAAAAGTTGCATCTAGAGCAGTTAGATGTGAAAACAACTTTTCTACATGGTGACCTAGATGAAGACATTTATATGGCACAACCTGAGGGATTCAAGGTTGTTGGGAAAGAGAACTGGGTCTACAAATTGAAGAAGAGTTTGTATGGTCTTAAACAGGCACCCAGACAGTGGTACATAAAGTTTGATAACTTCATGGAGAGGTCAGGGTACAAGAGATGTCAGATAGACCACTGCTGCTATTTGAAGAAGTTCAGCAACTCTTATATCATATTGTTACTTTACGTTGACGATATGTTAATTACAGGTTCTGATATGAAAGAAATAAGCAGGTTAAAGAAGCAAATGTCTAAAGAATTCGAGATGAAGGATTTGGGTCCAGCCAGAAAGATACTCAGGACGAGTATAACCAGAAGCAAGAAAGATGGCTCAGTGACACTATCCCAGGAGAAGTACATCAGGAAAGTGTTAGGGAGATTTGGTATGAACAGTGAGAAGACCAAGCCTAGAAACACGCCTTTAGGAAGTCACCTCAAGCTTACTAAAGATCAGTGTCCCAGAATAGAAGAAGAAAAAGCTGATATGGCTAGAGTTCCATATACATCTGCTGTAGGAAGTCTAATGTATGCTATGGTATGCACGAGACCTGACATAGCACATGCAGTTGGAGTTGTCAGTCGCTTTACATCAAATCCAGGAAGAGAACACTGGGAAGCAGTTAAATGGGTGCTTCGTTATTTGAAAGATACGTCAAAGATGGGGTTGTGTTTTAAAGGAAATGATGTGGTTCTCAAGGGTTATACAGAAGCTAACCTAGGTGGCTGTAAAGAGACATTTAAAAGCACTACAGGATATGTCTTTACAGTGGGAGGAACAGTAGTGAGTTGGACGTCCAGACTTTAGAAAAGTGTGGCTTTATCTACTACAGAAGCTGAATACATGGCAGTAGCTGAGGCCAATAAAAAACAAATATGGTTGAAAGCTTTTCTGAAAGAGTTAGGAAAAAAAGCAAGCTGTCTACTCGCTGTATTGTGACAATGAATATGCAGGGAAACTTGCAAAGAATCCCGTTTATCATGGGAAGACGAAGCACATAGGGATGTGGTATCATTTTGTCAGAGGATTGATCAGTGAAGGATCAATCAATTTGAAGAATGTCCCAGGTGCTAAGAATCCAGCAAATATGTTTACCAAGGTTGTGGTGTTGGATAAGCTAAAGCTATGCATAGCTTCAGCTGGCCCTTAGGAAAAATGCTGAGAAGGTGGGGTAACTCGGGAGTTTTGAAGATCAAGGGGGATTTTCATTTACAGAAGTACAGAAGAGACGGTGTAGTTCGAGGTCCGAAGACACCAAGTGGGAGATTATTGGAGATGTTGCTTCAGCCCAGCCCATTAAGGCTAGCCAAGAATTAGAGAGAAGAAGGGAAAGGGTTCGGCCGGTCCTAACCCTAATGGGCTTTAAGTGTTTTAGGCCCAATTGTTTAGTTACTTGTTTAGCAAGGGACTAACCCTAATTCTAGCCTATAAATATATCTCTTGTACTTGTAATCATTATCACTCAATAAAATACAAACCCTAGTTGCCCATGTGGACGTAGGTTACACACTGTGACCGAACCACGTAAATCTCGTGTCTACTTTTCTTATTTCTTTTGTTTATTGATCGTGTGTGTGTGATCTAAATCCTAACAGAAACGCCCTTATTTCACATTCGAATATAATAATAATGACATACTAATTTTAACAAAAACTGGGCATGACCCGTTCGTACTATAAGTGATTTCCTGCTTTTAACAATCATCATTCAAACTAATTTCTATGACACGTTCCAAAAGACATAAAAATTGTAACCATTACATCATAATAAAAAAAACATCCATTAACCAAAAGACAATATCACCCTTTAAAACTTGACGAGCGGAAGCAATTAAACGGTGCGATGTGTGTTCGTTCCTCCGGTCCAATATTTGTTCCAAAGGATTATCTACCTACAACATTCTTAACAAGTAAACTAAATATGCAAAACAATCATCTAACATATTCATTCTTTTATTTCAACAATTATCATTCTTTTGTCTTTTTTTATCATACTTTTCCATCTAACGGGTCTTTATGATCAAACCAAGTTCACACACTAAGACTTGATCCAAGACCTGATGTGTGCAAAATGCAACATATAAATTACATCAATTGTGGCATAAAATTAACCCTTTTTTAGTACTAATGTTGGAAAAAGTGTGCTTTTCTCTTCCTTTTGTATTTTCAGGATTAAATGAGCTCAAATTAACAAAAGAAGCAAAAAGACATCAAAATCTAACATAAATACAAGAAAAGGAACAAGACGTGACATGCCCGACACCACGATAGCATCTTCCCAAGCAAAACAAGAAGACAGAAGACTGAACACGCCCCGTGCACAGCCAGCACGGGGGCGTGCCCAAGTGTCAGCAGAAAAGACAAAGTGGTAGAAGCTTCTATTGCCCACCACGGGGTCGTGCTCAGCGGACACGGGGCCGTGGTCAACTATAAGATTCGCACAATCCAGGCAAATCTTCATAGTACAAAGATTCTTCTGCACACGGGGTCGTGCTCAGCGGACACGGGGGCGTGGTCAACTAATAAGACAAAGCTGCATTAAATGAAGAAAGAGAAGGATGTGGACACGGGGCCGTGCCCACTGGACACGGGGCCGTGCCCGAGCTTCTGTTCAGCCTATAAATAGGAGTGCTTGGCTCAAGCTCAAACCATCCCTTGGCACACCACCTCTCTCACACTTCACCCACCACCCACCACCACCATAACACCATCATCCACCACCATCATCCATTGTCCATCATAGAGTGTGTGAGTCGTCTCGGGATCCAAGATTGATCGTAAGAGTTCTTGACAATCAAGGCCATGTTTGCCTAAGTCTCTTACATCACTTGGTGAAGACAAGTGTCTAGTGTAATACTTTTTATTTCTAATCTTTTCGCACTTTTTATTTGGTTTTGTATTAATGAGTTTAATAACTAGTTTCTTATGTTGAAGGTGATTCTTCCTTATCGTTTGTCCGTGGTGTCTTGACATTATTTTACTGTCTATATAAAATAAAAGATTTTCACCATTCATATCTCCACGGTCTATATGGAGGTATGTTGGCTACCTGGTCGGGGGTTAAGGGAACGGTTTGGTAAGAGTCTTGCCATTGTTCAGCGTTTAGAGGTCCTGCAATGGACCTGGGTCAAATTTAGTAGGACCTCCTTCAATACTTAACGGTATTGGATGTCGGGGGTCCAAACTCTTTGATCCCCTCATAAGTTAAACTACTATTAATACTATAACCCGGCTATTTAGGACTGTATCCCTGCTGACTCAGACTACTTAGTCGAGGGTAACGTCACCTCCAAAAGAGGGGCCCTACCATAATTTGCATTAATAACTTAATTAATTATCTTTCAATAATCCGACCCTTTAGGATTGTATCCTTGCTGACTCAAACTACTGGGTTGAGGGTAACGTCACCTTCAAAAGAGGGGCCTACTACAATAACTAAGATAATCTCTTAAATAAGTGCAAAAGTGCGGAAATAATCAAAGGTTACACTATACACGAGTCGGAACCAAGTGATTCATCTTGTCTATCTGTTTTTCTTTTATTTTTCTTTTTCAGCATTTTAATTAGTTTTTATTTTTCTTAGCTTAAAACATTTTTTCTAAACTTTTTGATTTGATTAGACGTTGAGGATAAACCGGTACTAAAAGCTCTTGTGTCCTTGGACGACCTCGGTATCTTACCAACACTATACTACGCCCACGATGGGTGCACTTGCCCATATGTGTGTTTAGTGTTAGTAAATATCGTGTTTTATAAATTTAAAACTTGGCTAAAAAAAGTGTTAAAGGTCTTAAAATATACACCTAATATATATAACACTTCACACGCATCAAGTTTTTGGCGCCGTTGCCGGGGACACAAGGATTTTACTAAAGCTTAAAATCAACGGCCTAATCAGTTTTTCAAAACCTTTTTAAAAACGCGCGCACATTTTTCTGCATTTTAGTTTAGTTTTGCATTTACAGTAACCTGTGCACGGGGCCGTGTTCATTGAACACGGGGCCGTGCTGCACATTTTCATAAAAACACCCAGTAACAGTAGCTTGAACACGGGCCGTGCTCACTGAACACGCCCCGTGCTCAACGAAATCAGTAAATTTAATTAAAACGCCCAGATACAGATTCTGTACACGGGGCCGTGTCCACTGAACACGGGGCCGTGTCCAGCCTTTGTTTCCGTTTTATTTCTATTTTCTGATCTCGAGACTTGGTTGTGGTCTGCTGAGTGATTCTTATGGATCAATACTCAGGAGGTTACAACTACACCTATGTGGAGGATGATTATAGGGGTAACTATTGCACTAATTGTAGAAATTTGCACTCGGTTCAATATAATCACTCATATCAACCATCCAATTCATACACCTACTATGAGGAGCCCAGGTACGAGCCATCAACTTCATACACATCCTATGAAGACCAAAGGTGTGAACTCCTCCCTCATACTCATATTTTGATGAACCAAGGTATGAGCCTTCATACTCATACTTTGAGGAACCAAG
>JARYGA010010719.1:0-60204 GCA_030545235.1 Helianthus tuberosus
CTTCCTACGACGAGTGTAGACTAAAAGAGGTGTAGCAAAACACGTGACTCGAATAGCAGAATAAACGATTCTGTAACAACGGGCGAAGGAATCTCAAGCATAGGCTTGACAGTATCAGTGAGCAGGACTACTGATGACTCTATAGACCGAGACGTGACATATCGTAACCGTACAAAGTAAGTGTGTGATCAGCGTGAATAGTAACACATAAAGCCTAAATAAATAGAAAATCACGTATGCACATAAACACATAAGTGTTTTCATATATGATAAAATTTCCACATTTATTTAAAATCTTGGCTTCGAGAATTTTGGACTTTAAATCTCAAAATTCTTCGGTTGAAGTCTAGTGTTTTCCTCCAAAAACATCTAGTTCGCTAACAACCAATGGCTCTGATACCAACTTCTGTCACACCCCAAAAACGTCGCAGTGGAATATAAAACGTAGTGGAGACGGAAGTTGGTGCCCATTTATATCTTGTCGATCGATGCATTTAATTGTTGGACATTTTAGTATGTTTTAAATGTAAGTTATTTAAACGTTACGTTTTAAGACACGACACAACCTTGACATAGTTAAGTTGTTTATGATCCTCATGGATCTTATTACATTGTCCCAGAATAATTAAAAGTCAGTCCAACATTTTAAGTGACAAAACATGCATCAATAACCACAAGATACGCTATAATTTTCCCGAAGCCGAACTCAAGTACCTGTAGAACACGTTAAAATCAAATGTCAACACAAAGGAAGGTGAGTTCACTTATTCGTTTACTAACAAATTTTATTCCAAGGAAAACTTTCTGATTAGGTGTTTATTTAAAAACATCTATGCAATTTTAGAAAGTCCATTTTACTTCCTTAATAAAATCCATGGGCCTTCCGTCGGTTCATTACTCCGACAATAGTAGTACTGCCCAGGTTTTGTATATTAAATTATAGTGTCAACTTTCAGACTCGTATGTTAGATAGACGATAGGAACTATATATTAACCATGCAGGGATAATCAAAGCTAGACAATACACAGAATCTTAATTCGTCGTTTGACATTGACACGGGGCGACTGATGATGATGGGGTTGTCAACCCGATAGATCTACCAACAATTCCTCGCGTACCATACTTAACTGATTAAACGACATCATGGGCGCAGGGTTCTTTCTCGAAGAACAATAAGATGTCTGCCTCACGTACAATATATATATATATATATATATATCTTACTAATATGACAATTTAATATACTACGACTTACAAATTCCCCTGTCACTCAAATGTTGAGACTCAGTCCGGAATTCATTCCCATTTCGTACGGTCTTATTTCTCTTAAGAAATGCCGCACTTATAATATTCATTCTTCAAAATCGTTTTACTTCGAAATGTATAGCTTGTCAAATTCATATATTTTCAGCGAAAATATATATTTTATATTAAAAGGTATGTTTTATTTCAAAAACATTATTAAACCCTTTTAATAACGTGTTCCATGTCACACCCCGACCACGTAAAACAACAAAACGTGGCGGAAACATCGAGGCGTGTTGTAACAGAATTAATGTTTCATAACCATGGATACCAAAAAGTGTTTTGTTTTATTAAACATTGAATAATTACATCGTCTTGAAATCTAAATACACTATTTAAACATAGTCTATCATTGTTATTGAGTCACTAAGGCCTTGTCCAGTCCTATGTGAGCATGCATCTTATCAATCGATATCATTCAACAATACCTGAAACATATGTGAAAACGAGGTCAGCAAAGAAATGCTGGCGAGTACATAGGTTTTGTGAAAATAAGATTCATGACTTCTGTTTAAGAAAATGTTTAGTCATGAACCTTGTAATTTGCTTTGTCTTTGTAAATCATTTGAAAAATAATCAGTTCAGGTGATATGTATAATAAGAGAATAATGCATGATTAAATGAATAACCATGTAAAATGAGTTTGTAGAAGATAAGTTGTTTGTAAATAAATGTCTTGTGAAAAGTATGTTATTTGTATAAAATGTTCTATGTCTCAAACTGAAATGATTCAAATAACGCTACCATATGTAATACCATACAAACACTTATATATAGGAAGTACCAGCGGCGTATCCACCATGCTTGTATCATATTACACACGCACCGTTACTCAAATCACTTACCCAAACCAAACCACCAAAGTAATGTTCATGCCCAATGTAAATCATGTAATATGTATAACCAAAATGATATGTATGGCTAGTGAAATGCATTAACTAAACCATAGGTGAATCGCACAAAACAAAGTATTGAAGTAAAACTTGGTTTAAACCAATACTATGTTTCGTGTAAATGCATGATCAAATGTAAATCATGTCCAAATGTTTACCCAATCGTTAACCCATCTTGTTTTAATCGTTCTTGTTTTAATTGTTCAAATCGTTCTTGTTTTAATTGTGAAACTACTTTATGGTCGATTCTCTAATAACATTCAAACCTTCTTGACGCGTTCCTCGCTCCATCTCGCTCTCGCTCTCGTTCTTAACAAACCCTTACCAAAGGATAAGTTAATAATTTCAGATTCAGTCGCTACCCACAACCCCCACACATAACAATGGGTGCAGTAAATAACGGGATTTGTCAGATCCTATGGTACCATAACCTAATACTGGTCGGCTTGATCTTTGCTAATGAATGTCATCGGTTATGTAAACTACAACCAACAAGTTTGTTCACTTTTTGAAATTGTTATTAGTTTTTGAAATCATTGTATTCGTTCTTGAAATCATTGTTAGCGTTCTTGAAATAATTGTTATTGTTCTTGAAACCACATTGTAATTGTTCTTGAAACTATTGTAATTGTTCTTAAAACTATTGATAAAACATTTAGTACATATGAGTCACCCCAAAACATTTGGAAAACAGTAAAAGAGGGGAATAATGTACTCGCCTGAGAATGCTTAGAGGTCTTGAACAACAACCAAACAAAGCTTGAGGGAGCACGGAATCAGTCGGCAAATCTAAACTATATAAATAAACCGGACTTAAATCGGGAGATCGGATAGGATGAGGCTTGGCAAACCAAATGAGTATTGGAACTCATATGATATGGTTTAACAAGGCCTACATACTACAATGAGACTAACCTAAGTGCTTTCGACCCATCGCGACCCATTAAGGTAACATATGCTACTTTAACGCGTCGTGCGCGTGAAACGCGTTCGGACCGTCTAACTAGTCCTATGACAAGTGTTATATGCCTAAACATGTTACATAATCAGTTATGTGACAAAAGTTTAGGTTACATATGCTTAATTACCAATTATACATGAAAAGGGTATTCTGGTAATTTACCTAAGGCATATAAACTACCTATCATACAACTACTTAAACGATGTGACCATAGGGTATAACATCGGAAGGTTATTCCCTACCTTCTATGGTCACCTAATGTATTTGGTCGGATCCTAATGATCGACCAAACTGGGTCGGGTTCGAGGGTATAGGCGATTTATTAGATCGCCTACCCTACGACCCTAGACAACGTGGTAATCAGTGGGCATAGTCCCAAGGGACTATGACCAACGTGATTACACTCACGTTGCGAAGTTCAAACGAACTTCGCATTGACCATTACTGGTCAACGCTGAAAGTCAAACAAAGTTTGACTTTCTGACTCGAAAAGCAGTAAAATAAGGAAAAGAACGAAAGAATACTTACGAAGGGTCCCCGAATGCTAATCCCGATTCAAGAATCTCAGGTATGAAACAATGGTTTCAACTTAGAGGTTCTCAAATCAGAATTCTAGTGATTTTAGCAATGGGGGGTATGGGGTATTTATAGGAATACCCGAACCGTTAAGATCGTTTCATGGAAAACGTGCCTTAATCCCATCCGTACATGTGTTGCAAAGTTATGGTGCTTAGGTGCTTAAATTCCATCCATACATGTGTTGCAAGGTTATGGTGCCTAAGTTCCATCCTTATCCGCTGACTAAGCAAGTTTAGAATGTGTGGTTGTGAATTAAACAACGGCTAATACATCGAATCTGGTCCCGAATGCGAAAAACTGAGTTTCTGTATGTTTTCTGCCCAGAATAGGCAGTCGCGTAGCGCGACTGGTAAAGCCTATAGGGCTCGCGCTACGCTAGCATGCACCAGCTTCAGAAAAGTTTCAAAATTGACAGTTTTGGTCCCTGTGGTGTTTTAAGGCCTTTTTCGATGCGTTTGAACCCCGTTAACCTCATTTCAAGGCTCTAAAATGAAGTTAAAGTATAGGGAACTCAAAACATACTCAAAAATATGCCGGATGATGGTTCGTTTGGTCGTACGAACGCGATGTTCGCTTAATTACGACGGAATGCGCACAAGCGCGAAAAAACGATCCAAATGACGCGACGAATGGATTTTTCTTATGGCGAACACTAAAATATAATATAGTCATGCTTACATAAATTTTTGGATGTCCGGATGTATTCAGAACGTAAGTTATGCGAGAAAATGCAAACTTGTGCACTTTTTGACACTTTTAGTCCCTGAATGACCCAAAAGTTTATTTTAGCACACCGAACCCCTCAAAGCCTATTTCTAAGCTATGTAAAGGATATTTAAGGTATGTTTAACTTATGGTCATGTTCCGGAATGTCTGTTACAGTTCAAATTGGCATACTTTCGCAGTTTGTCAACTTTAGTCCCTGTAAGCGATTAAACTTTGATTTCACCACACCAAACCTTCCCAAAACTTATATCTAAGTTATGTAAAGGTTATTTAAGGTATGTTAAGCCTATTTCACTATTCCGGAGTGTTCGTTGCATTAAACTGGTTATATTTACGCATCGGTGCGCGTATAACCTTCCAGAAAGCGATTTAGAGTTTGAAATTGAACAAGAATTGATATGTGCAAATGATACACATATTTTTACAAATCCCAAGTATGAAAATATAATATTTCATTGGTTTGGTATTTGTTTGATGGCCGTGGAGGCACAGGTGTTACAGTCTCCCCTACTTTAGGAAATTTCGCCCCGAAATTTATTTAGAGGAAACTTGTGAGAGCTTGGAAATATGAAGTTGAAAAGATCGAACAATATTGATTAGGGTTCTGAACTTCTAGTAACCTTTAATAACATCATGATTGCAATGTAAGAGGGATACTTATATACAAGTATATGAAGCGTCATTGGTGCGTCCACCGTACCTCCATTACATCGTTCTCATTTCGTTATTGTTGTCACTATCGGCTCTTACACATAATAAATCTTACTGGGTTTCTGTGCACTAAATTTCATAATTATGTACGCGTCCATAATCAGACAATTCCTTGCACAGTTCACACAGTCTATTTTATAGTGTGTAGGGGAAAACCAAATGAACAAACCGGTGATGAGTGTGACTAGACCGCCATAGAGTCCTTTAAATTAAATCAATAAATGATCTAAATAGACTATCAAGGAGTCTGTTCAGCTACATCACTAGATGTCGTTCTCTAACCAAATTGTGAATCAATCTTTTTGAGTAGACTACTAAGAGGGTCTCTTATGAATCATGGAGTGGTACTATATAACCCAAGGGTCTTAACTACCAGGTAGAAGCCCATAAGGATTTAAGGTAGTACCTTTTGAATATCCTACTATGAATCTCTCATATGAAGATATGAAAGATCCTGCGAGGATTTGGATAACGAATATCCAGAGTATTAAAAACACAAAAAATCATAGAGGAGAACACATAAACACAAAATTGTTCGTTAACTTGTCTTGTAATCTGCGTACATGCATTTAAAGCACACTTGGAATCCATTCCGTGGATTTCATTTGGTACTTTAAACGTTATCAAGAATCCAACTATAAAGATAGAAAGATTCAAAAAGAAAATTCGATTTCGATTACTAGGAACCGAAGTGTTCGAATTAAGGTACATAAGGAATCCAATTAAGGACTCTGATTTGAACGATAATCATCCACAAGGATCTAATTGTAAAGATAAAAAGATCCCATATGAATTTTAGAAGTTGAAGATGTTTTGAAACCTTGCACTGGATGTGCTTAGGTCAAAACATGATGTAAAATGCTTATGAAGTTGAGATGCTTGATATGTCAAGGCGACATATGAAGCAGAATTTTGAAGGTTAAGTCAATGTATGAGGAAAATATATATTTTTTTTTTGAAAACTATGCATGGGGTTCTTTTAAGAAAAATGTGTTTAACATTTTTGAAACCTTATATATAATACTTTTTGAAATCATAAAGTAGGTGTATTAGGTAGATATATTTACAAAAATGTTTTAAAATCATGCGAGATGAATTTTGAAATTATGTATAAGGTTTTTGAAAGACATGAATGATGCTTTTCGAAATCATGCACTTGATCAGAAAATGTATTGTGTTAATATTGTCTTCAGACTATATGAAATATTTTGAAATTAGAAAGGTTGGTTTTGATAACATGGCCAATGTTTTTGAAATAACATAGACAATGCATCTAGAAAAATTGTTTTCAAACTATATGAAATGTTTTGAGATCATGAAGATTGTTTTGAAATACTGGTACTGTGTATGTTGAAAAATCAAAATGTAATGGGTATGAGATTTGAAAATACCCTTAGTTATCTAACCAAGGATTTAAAGGCACAGATGTGCGAAAAGCACGATTACTCATAATGTCACTTAATTTTCTGTACTTTGTTTCTTAGAGTGAAACGAGTACTTAAAATTTTCGAGGGAATCATGAGCAATCATTTGAAAGAGAGAAATCACAAGAGTAGTTTGTAAGGTACATAGTTCCTTGATGTAGGTATCATAGGAAAAGCAATACACACTTAGCAGGGGGTTGAGCTGGTTGGTTGGGGACTGCTTTACCATTATGAGCGACCATGGCGAAGTTCTGAGAAGCCTTTCGCTTCTTTGACTTCTTAGGGGATCGTTCATCCATGGTCTTTGATTCCTCGATTGGTTTATTGGCTGATGGTGTTGTCGCCTGACTAGGTCCTGCTTGTCTTGGTGACTCTTGAGTGGCTTCATCCTGGAGATGATACATGGCAGTAGCTAATTCAACAGTCTTCAGGACTACTTCGCCTATTCGCTGAGCGAATTTTGGCTGCTTGCTCAGATATCTGGGCGTCATCGTGATGAAGAGACATTCTTGAAGAAAAAGAAAGGCATAGGGAGAAACAGGTGAAAGATTATTGGACAATCAAAACAGAAAGATAACGCATGAAAATTGCGATCATTTGTTTGTTACCTAAGGCAAACAAATGAGACGGTGACTGATCAAAGTAAATGGGTCAAAAATAATGTATCGCGAAGACATGCTCGCCTATAAGTGAACACTCATCCCAAGAATTCCCAGGTAAGCACAACTGGTCTCGCGTCTGATGAGATGTATACGAAGTGCTTGCCTAGACAGAAAACCCAGAATACAGGCATTCACCCTTCCAGTTTGCACGTGTTCACATTATTTAAAACCCAAAACCTTGACGAAGTTTTGAAAACTCAAAGAGGTTCAAAACCATATAATAGAGAGTTCAAAACCTTACAATAGAGAGTTCAAAACCTAGTAATCAATCATCCTAGAACAGATGATTAGTTTTCAAAGCGGTTTTGAAATTTATGTTCTTGTTGTGGTCGTCGCCTAAGGATAGGTGACGGTATTGTTTTATGACGAAACGCAAGTAAACTCGCGTTAGGGTCCTAAGAAGGTTATAGACTAGGTCAAAGCATTACTAATAACCTAATTCCCTATAACCATTGGCTCTGATACCATCTTTTCTGTCACACCCCGACCACGTAAAACAACAAAAACGTGGCGGAAACATCGAGGCGTGTTGTAACAGAATTAATGTTTCATAACCATGGATACCAAAAAGTGTTTTGTTTTATTAAACATTGAATAATTACATCGTCTTGAAATCTAAATACACTATTTAAACATAGTCTATCATTGTTATTGAGTCACTAAGGCCTTGTCCAGTCCTATGTGAGCATGCATCTTATCAATCGATATCATTCAACAATACCTGAAACATATGTGAAAACGAGGTCAGCAAAGAAATGCTGGCGAGTACATAGGTTTTGTGAAAATAAGATTCATGACTTCTGTTTAAGAAAATGTTTAGTCATGAACCTTGTAATTTGCTTTGTCTTTGTAAATCATTTGAAAAATAATCAGTTCAGGTGATATGTATAATAAGAGAATAATGCATGATTAAATGAATAACCATGTAAAATGAGTTTGTAGAAGATAAGTTGTTTGTAAATAAATGTCTTGTGAAAAGTATGTTATTTGTATAAAATGTTCTATGTCTCAAACTGAAATGATTCAAATAACGCTACCATATGTAATACCATACAAACACTTATATATAGGAAGTACCAGCGGCGTATCCACCATGCTTGTATCATATTACACACGCACCGTTACTCAAATCACTTACCCAAACCAAACCACCAAAGTAATGTTCATGCCCAATGTAAATCATGTAATATGTATAACCAAAATGATATGTATGGCTAGTGAAATGCATTAACTAAACCATAGGTGAATCGCACAAAACAAAGTATTGAAGTAAAACTTGGTTTAAACCAATACTATGTTTCGTGTAAATGCATGATCAAATGTAAATCATGTCCAAATGTTTACCCAATCGTTAACCCATCTTGTTTTAATCGTTCTTGTTTTAATTGTTCAAATCGTTCTTGTTTTAATTGTGAAACTACTTTATGGTCGATTCTCTAATAACATTCAAACCTTCTTGACGCGTTCCTCGCTCCATCTCGCTCTCGCTCTCGTTCTTAACAAACCCTTACCAAAGGATAAGTTAATAATTTCAGATTCAGTCGCTACCCACAACCCCCACACATAACAATGGGTGCAGTAAATAACGGGATTTGTCAGATCCTATGGTACCATAACCTAATACTGGTCGGCTTGATCTTTGCTAATGAATGTCATCGGTTATGTAAACTACAACCAACAAGTTTGTTCACTTTTTGAAATTGTTATTAGTTTTTGAAATCATTGTATTCGTTCTTGAAATCATTGTTAGCGTTCTTGAAATAATTGTTATTGTTCTTGAAACCACATTGTAATTGTTCTTGAAACTATTGTAATTGTTCTTAAAACCACATTGTAATTGTTCTTGAAACTATTGTAATTGTTCTTAAAACTATTGATAAAACATTTAGTACATATGAGTCACCCCAAAACATTTGGAAAACAGTAAAAGAGGGGAATAATGTACTCGCCTGAGAATGCTTAGAGGTCTTGAACAACAACCAAACAAAGCTTGAGGGAGCACGGAATCAGTCGGCAAATCTAAACTATATAAATAAACCGGACTTAAATCGGGAGATCGGATAGGATGAGGCTTGGCAAACCAAATGAGTATTGGAACTCATATGATATGGTTTAACAAGGCCTACATACTACAATGAGACTAACCTAAGCGCTTTCGACCCATCGCGGCCCATTAAGGTAACATATGCTACTTTAACGCGTCGTGCGCGTGAAACGCGTTCGGACCGTCTAACTAGTCCTATGACAAGTGTTATATGCCTAAACATGTTACATAATCAGTTATGTGACAAAAGTTTAGGTTACATATGCTTAATTACCAATTATACATGAAAAGGGTATTCTGGTAATTTACCTAAGGCATATAAACTACCTATCATACAACTACTTAAACGATGTGACCATAGGGTATAACCTCGGAAGGTTATTCCCTACCTTCTATGGTCACCTAATGTATTTGGTCGGATCCTAATGATCGACCAAACTGGGTCGGGTTCGAGGGTATAGGCGATTTATTAGATCGCCTACCCTACGACCCTAGACAACGTGGTAATCAGTGGGCATAGTCCCAAGGGACTATGACCAACGTGATTACACTCATGTTGCGAAGTTCAAACGAACTTCGCATTGACCATTACTGGTCAACGCTGAAAGTCAAACAAAGTTTGACTTTCTGACTCGAAAAGCAGTAAAATAAGGAAAAGAACGAAAGAATACTTACGAAGGGTCCCCGAATGCTAATCCCGATTCAAGAATCTCAGGTATGAAACAATGGTTTCAACTTAGAGGTTCTCAAATCAGAATTCTAGTGATTTTAGCAATGGGGGGTATGGGGTATTTATAGGAATACCCGAACCGTTAAGATCGTTTCATGGAAAACGTGCCTTAATCCCATCCGTACATGTGTTGCAAAGTTATGGTGCTTAGGTGCTTAAATTCCATCCATACATGTGTTGCAAGGTTATGGTGCCTAAGTTCCATCCTTATCCGCTGACTAAGCAAGTTTAGAATGTGTGGTTGTGAATTAAACAACGGCTAATACATCGAATCTGGTCCCGAATGCGAAAAACTGAGTTTCTGCATGTTTTCTGCCCAGAATAGGCAGTCGCGTAGCGCGACTGGTAAAGCCTATAGGGCTCGCGCTACGCTAGCATGCACCAGCTTCAGAAAAGTTTCAAAATTGACAGTTTTGGTCCCTGTGGTGTTTTAAGGCCTTTTTCGATGCGTTTGAACCCCGTTAACCTCATTTCAAGGCTCTAAAATGAAGTTAAAGTATAGGGAACTCAAAACATACTCAAAAATATGCCGGATGATGGTTCGTTTGGTCGTACGAACGCGATGTTCGCTTAATTACGACGGAATGCGCACAAGCGCGAAAAAACGATCCAAATGACGCGACGAATGGATTTTTCTTATGGCGAACACTAAAATATAATATAGTCATGCTTACATAAATTTTTGGATGTCCGGATGTATTCAGAACGTAAGTTATGCGAGAAAATGCAAACTTGTGCACTTTTTGACACTTTTAGTCCCTGAATGACCCAAAAGTTTATTTTAGCACACCGAACCCCTCAAAGCCTATTTCTAAGCTATGTAAAGGATATTTAAGGTATGTTTAACTTATGGTCATGTTCCGGAATGTCTGTTACAGTTCAAATTGGCATACTTTCGCAGTTTGTCAACTTTAGTCCCTGTAAGCGATTAAACTTTGATTTCACCACACCAAACCTTCCCAAAACTTATATCTAAGTTATGTAAAGGTTATTTAAGGTATGTTAAGCCTATTTCACTATTCCGGAGTGTTCGTTGCATTAAACTGGTTATATTTACGCATCGGTGCGCGTATAACCTTCCAGAAAGCGATTTAGAGTTTGAAATTGAACAAGAATTGATATGTGCAAATGATACACATATTTTTACAAATCCCAAGTATGAAAATATAATATTTCATTGGTTTGGTATTTGTTTGATGGCCGTGGAGGCACAGGTGTTACATTCCACCCCCAAAATATATATATAAACAGTAAAAAGAGGGGTTTAGTGACACTCACCTTTGGGTGCGTATTTTAAATAGCGCAATCCCAGAAATTGATTTCTACATGTCCTAATATATATATATATATATATATATATATATATATATATATATATATATATATATATATATATATATATTGAAACGATTTTAAATCAATATTCATAAAACAAAAATCCTATGTTTCTCCGTTTCTTAGAATTATCACATAACTTTGAGATATTCTCGAAAAGTTGTCATGTTTGATTATGTTGGCACGTTAATATATATATGAGTCCATATACATATATTTTTATGATTTTGCGACTCGAACGATTTTATTGGTGATCATTATTGTGTGAATCCGTTAGCTCTCCCGTTTATAGGCAATATACCTATGATTTGCACGTCGTAATATATATGCATAAATATTCACATAATGAAACACGTGAAACATTACTAACTTAACTATTTTGTCATTTTTAAAGAAAATATACATAAAACATCTCACATGTACCAAATTTCGTGCTCGACAAACAAGTTACACATTTAATCACAATTTTACCGTTTCTACCGCACAAAACGTACATACATACATAAATAATCTAAATTTTCCATTATCAGATTATCACTTAACATATTATCACATTTAAATGTTCAAATCACTTAATACATTTTATCATATAAGATTCACTCAAAATTCACCCATACTAGTGTTCATTAAAAAATGCGTATTTTAGCGATTCGGTAACGTTTTCGGGCGTCGGAAGTCACATATGACCAACCAAACACCAAGTAAACTTAAAATTAGTTAAAATACTTGTTTTTAAACTAAAAACATCAGTTTATTTACTGATCTAAATCAGTTTTATAAAAATTACCCGAAAAGCCGATTTTTGACCGTTTTAACGCATAGTTTTGCGTTAAACGTTACTATAATCATCCCAACTCAAAACGACCTGATATTTTAACACAATACTTGTTATTTACTGATTAAAATAGTGGTTGTAATCAGATTAGTGCAGTTTTTGTGTAAGTCACATAAATCATGGGATTTCACGTATTTTACAACTTTTAATGCACCAAGTACAACATGCAAAGCTAGCAAATGTTATGACAAAGTTATAAGTCACTAAACACTTTAAAATAACTTTATTTTAGTGTTTATAATCTGCTCATAGTTGATTTTTACTAAATCATACTCAAATCATCTTTTTAAGATCATATATTTTCATGCATGTCTAAGTATATGCATCTAATATGCTCATATCATAACATTATCATCTAACATGATCTTAATATGCATCAAAAGACCATACTTATGTCATGTTCATATGAATCAAACATATCCATTTCACTATCACCAAATCATTTTCATGCAAACATTCCTTTATTTAAGTACATGTGACAAAATTTACATACATGCATACATATATACATATACATACGACACACATATACACATATGTGAACTTTCAAAAGTTCACTTTTCATCACATTCATCATCAATCACATGACTTCTTTTAAAATCTTCTTTTATGATATCTTTCTAACACATGCATGTATCCATCTTTCAACATTCAACTCAAATCAATCAAAGATCATTTAATCAAAAATCAAAACACAACTAAACACATACACACTCAAAACTTTCAGCCATATACACACACTCGTACACACTTGTTTTTACTTTGATTAAAATCCCATTCTTTGTTTGATTCAAGTTTGTGATTCATTCCAAGTTCAAGAGAAACTTTAATCATCTCTATCATCAATAAAAGAAAATCAAGAACAAGATTTAAAAACAAGTTTATACCTTTCAAGATTTTAGTGGGTTTTTGACAAGATTTTGGTGTTATGGAGCTTGTTTCACCTTAAAAACACCTTTGTATCATCAAAATAGCTTGGAAACTCCTTGGATTGAGCTTGGTTCTTACAAGAGCACTCAAGAATTTTCGAAATTATTGTGATATGGGAGGGGTTTCGGCTGAATTATTGTAGAGAGAGAGAGTTTTTATTGTATTAAATTACATGTTCTTGATTTATGCAAGATATAAAAGATTATTGCATAAGCATCATCAAGCACCTCCATTCTTAGCCAATTGGAGCATGAGAGAGGAGAGAGAGAGTGTTAAATTGCTGCCACCTATCTCTACACACACACACACCTCACGAATTATATATATATATATATATATATATATATGTAATATAAAGTAAAAACTGGTATTTTACTAGATACCGGGTATTTTATCTAGCGTTTTAATCCCGTTTTAGTGCGTTTTAAATTATTTTTAACACTCTATAAAAATAAACTCACCAAAATATTACTGAACAATATTTTATTTGCCGGGACTGGCTACGTTGTCGGTATTTGGCAGTATGCGCGCTGTGCTGCACAGTACGCGCTTAAAATCGCAAAAAAAGGAATTTAAGCGTTTTTATTTATTTTTATTATCCTAAAGTAATAAACTCATTAAATTATTTCTAAATTTATTATTAGTTGCCTTGATAGACTGTGCTGACATTATTTTGTCGGTATACACGCTGCATCGCGCGGTACGCGTTTAATATAAAAAAAAATAGAGTTTCCTAGCGTTTTAAATTATTTTTCCACACGGATATGATTAAAATAATTATTCTAATCATAACTGATTATTTTTAGGATTTTAACACTGATCGGGTGGTCACCGATGTTCGTTTCGCATTTTAACCGTTACGCGATAAGCGTTTATCTTACCGTTGCCAACATAATTTTCATCAAAGTTTAAATTTACCAACTCATTAAATTTCACATATAAACATCATAATCAGTCAAATATGGCCTTTTATCTATTCACAACAAGTGTTACAATTGTACGGTACGGCCTGAAAAGCCGGGTGTCACAACAAGTACTAAGACTTGTATAATATGGGTAAACGATATACATTTTGGAATTTGAAATGAATTTGAAAAGATTTGACATGTTTCGGTAAACTTACGTAAACAAGTTACATAAGCTCAACCGTACACGCATAGGAGATATCGGGTAATTGGATGAGCAATAAACAAGTTAAATATGCCAAAGTACTTTAAACATGTTACCAAGTCAATAGGTAATCAAATGTATATGACTTTAATGGTTTAAAACCAAACTATGCGCCGTAAGGGCATTTTAGTCATAATATAACATAATTTATGAACTTGTAATAAAACTCAGGTTATGAATAGACTTATTATACCAAAATATGTTAATTATAATAACATATCAATAGCTTATTCATTTTACAAGTTCATCATAGGTTAAAACCAAGTTTTGCACAAAAGGGGCTTTTTGGTCATAATTGGGCAGATTATATGAACTTGTGTAAAAACTCAGAATCTGATTATGATCAAGTAGTATAACCTCAGAGGGTTATTCTACACTATAGTATGATCATAATACAACTAATAATCAGTAGCTAATGTTGCTAAATCAGGTCAGAATCGAAATTCAAAGTAGAAGTTAAACTGCTCGACTTTCTGTTGCAAACCGACATGTAAACTGGAAATGACAGGCTGAACATGTTCATACATGTTCTAATATTAACTACCAACTGATTTCATGTTAAAAAACATGAGTTAAAACAATTACAAGTTCATTTTATAAGTTTTACTAAAATCTGTCGTTTGACTTTTTAATTAACTTAACTTTGACCCGTCATTTGACTAATCTAACGTGATTTCCAGGAGGTGCCCTTTTAAGGGATTAACACCTACCTTATTACGATCACGTAGCCATGTTCAATTTGAACAATGGCTGGACTATAATGGTTTAAACCAAAAGTCAAAGCAAAAGTTAATTTGCTTGATTTTCGTCGTATAAAAGCCTATAAAAACGAAAAAGAACCGGAAAGGAACACTTACAAGTGATCCTTAGAATGTTTGGAACTCAGAGGGATGCTCCTATATGTTCAAGAACTTCCAGAGAACAAGTAGAGAAGAAATGAAGAAAAGGTGCAAGGAATGAGTTGACATAAGGTGCCTATTTATAGTTGAAGGAGTTGGAAGGAGATTAAGACAAGTGTATGGGGTGGTCTAGGATCCTTCCAGGTGTATATGGACGTGTTATAAGCAGCTAAGAGGTGGAATTGTGCGTGCAAGGTGGCAAGAGAGTAGAATGCCTTGGTGTAACAACCGTCAAATTTCCATATGAATTTAATTATACGTTCATGATTTTTGATTTTTTTATAAAATGATTGATTTGATCACAAGTACAAAATTTAAAGTTTAAAGTGATCAAGTAACAACCATTTAAACACTAGTTAAAACATTCAAAACACATTTAGCGGAATCGTCTACATCGATTATCATTGTCTAGCAAAGTTAAAATAACGCGGAAGCTTGATAAGTTTGTGTTCGGTTCTTCAAAATGTTGCTTGATCGCCATCCGGAAAGTCCCCTTTGTCACCTAAGGTCAAAACCACTTCAGATGTTAGTTTTGACATTTATATGAAGTATATAAACAAGTTCCAATCATTAAATCATGCAAAAATAAAATATGATAAAATTTTGCCCTGTCGCGTGGCGCGACGGGTCTCGCGTGTCGCGCCGGATCCATGCGATCCTGACGCATGGCGCGGGGGAAATGGTTTTCCAGCATATGCAGGTTTTTGACCTGCATTTGCTGCCAGCTCCGAAAATTCAGATTTTCAACTTCAATTGACCATAACTTTTGACTCGTAAGTCCGTTTTAGGTGATTCTTTTTCCTATACGTCTGTAAATTCATTACCAACGTACCTATAATGATTTGCCATACCGAAAATTTGGTTTACGTACCAGACGACTAAAGATCCCTATGCAATTATTCGACCCATTCTAGTTACCCTTATTTTACTACCTTTTTAATAGTAAACATAAGGCGCTTTTCACCCAATCTTCCGGGGCTTATTATCACTGGCACTTCATTACCAAACCTATGGCTTCATGCTTGTGTGATTGTTACCGCCCATGCTAACTATTAAATCAACTCAACACTACTTATTACACCATTATTCGACCCGTTTGGCTCATCTACGGAATCCTCCATTATGATGACTACCAAACGACTTCTAGCCAACTCTTATCCTATTATTTCAAGTAACGAACATCATCACTTCAATCGACACAACCTTTATTCTACAACACAACTATACATATTCAAGCTATCAAATTTCTTAATGTAACAAGTCGAGTTACATACCTTCAAAGCACGCCCTTCAAACGCAAGTCGCCACCGGCTTGTCCACTCGATGCTCCGGTATCTTTTCCTATAGAGTTCAATCATGACGCGTTTAGAACTCTTTTCAATCATATATCGTATAGTTTGTCAAAACATCAAAATTATGCGTTTTAACTTTAAATTTCAGTTTTGAGCCTTCTTTGAGGCATTTCTACGAACACTTTAAGGGCAGAATTTTACATGATTTATTAACAAGTTCATAACTTGTCATATAGCCCAAATTTTTATCAATCAAACTATTTAACATAAATATTAGCCTCTCTAATTCTGAAATAGCCTCACATATGTCAAATTACACTAGAACAACCCCAAATTTCCCAGTGTTTATCAAGTTCTACATAACCCACTAATCACCTACAATGGTGTCCATGGATTTTGCTAGAATTAAACATGATTTCAACATGTACTTGCCTAGGGTTTACTCCTAGACACTACAATGTTCTTATTTTATACAACACACATGCATCATCAGATTTCGAATTTCCTAAATTCATGAGAATTTCAAGTAGAGGATTTTCATCGAATTTCACATACCTTATGATGTCCTCACAATGGGGATCACTAATACAAGCTCAGATTTCGTTTTGGACTCGATTTGGACCTTCAATTTGGAGGATTTAACAAGAACTAGGGTTATGGGGAAGCTTGGGTCGCCCCCTTGTGTTTGATCGATCTCCAGTACACACACAAATGTGTGTTTTATGATTAATAAATTGTTTTTATTATAATTAGTTTCCATTTAAACACTTTTAGTCCCTCTAATTTCTTTAGTTCATATTTAGGTGCTTTTTAACCCACTTTTGAGTTAACACAAGACTTATAACTAACTGGGTTATTTCGTCCTAGTTAGTTTGTTCTTGTCTATTTAATACTTTATAATTTTAGTATAAAGTTTTATATTTTCGGGATGTTACAAGTCCACCCCCTTAAAAGGTTTCGTCTCCGAAACCAAAGCACGTACCGAATAGGGTAGGGTAGAGACGTCGCATTTCCTCTTCGGACTCCCATGTGGCGTCCGAACCTTTCCTATGCTCCCACTTAATCTTGACTTGATCTCTTTGTTTATTTCGCAAGTGATTAACCTTTCGATCTAAAATCTCTAATGGCCTTACTGCATAATTCAGGCTATCATCCACCTCGATATCGTCGTAATGGATATAAGCTGTTTCCTCCGCTAGAAATTTTCGTAGTTGTGATTCATGAAACGTGCCATGTATCCCACTCAACTCTTCCAGTTGCTCAAGGCGATAAGCTACCATGCCAACCCGTTCGATGATTTTAAATGGCACGATAAACCTCGGGCTTAGTTTCTCTCTTTTTCTGAATCTAATAACGCCCTTCCATGGGGAAACCTTTAACATAACCATGTCGCCTATCTGAAATTCAATCGGTCTTCGTCTTTTATCGGCATAAGACTTTTGCGTATCTTGGGCTGCTCTCAAATGGGCTCGTACCACTTCAATTTTCTCATTAGTGGCTTGGACAACATCTTTATGGGACAGTTCACGTGGTCCCACTTCACCCCAACACACTAGGGTTCTACATTTCCTACCATATAGCATCTCATAAGGTGCCATGCCGATGCTCGAATGGTAACTATTGTTATACGAAAATTCGGCCAACGGTAGATAAACATCCCACCTTCCGCCGAAGTCGATGATACATGCTCGTAACATATCCTCTAGCGTCTGTATTGTTCTTTCACTCTACCCATCCGTCTGAGGATGGTAGGCGATGCTAATGAAAAGTTTCGTTCCCATTTGTTCTTGAAAATCTCGCCAAAAGTTTGAAGTAAACTGGGTATCTCTATCCGACACAATGGATACCGGTACTCCGTGACGTGCCACTATTTCGTTTGTGTATACCTCGGACATCTTTTCCGAAGTATATGTCTCGCGTATAGGAATAAAATGAGCACTCTTCGTCAATCTATCCACAATCACCCATATAGCATCGAATCCCCGAATCATTTTAGGTAGTTTGGTCAATAGGTCCATAGTGATATGTTCCCATTTCCAAACCGAGATCTCCAAAGGTTGCAGCTTTCCATATGGTTTCTGGTGTTCCGCCTTGACTTGTAAACAAGTCAAGCACTTCTCCACGTATGTTACTACATCCCTCTTCATTCCGGGCCACCAATAATTTTGTTTCAGATCGTTGTACATCTTGGTCGCACCCAGATGAATAGAATATCGGGATTTATGAGCTTCATCAAGTAGAAGCGTCTTCACCCCACAAGAATTTGGAACCCATACTCTCCCGGATCGAGTCTTCAACCCGTTCTTTCCATCCGAAAAATCTTTTAACTGGCCGATTATTCTTTCCTTCTTCCAGTTCTCCTCTTTCACTGCCTCTACTTGCGCCTCTCGGATACGTTCAAGTATACCCGAGGTTACAACAAGCTGCATCGACCTTACTCGTATCGGGGCATAATCCGATTTTCTGCTCAGGGCATCCGCCACCACATTTGCCTTTCTGGGGTGGTAATGTATTTCACAGTCAAAATCTTTCACCGTTTCTAACCATCGCCTTTGTCGCATATTTAACTCCTTCTGATCGAAGAAGTATTTTAAGCTCTTGTGATCGGTGAATATGGTGCACTTTACCCCATATAATTAGTGCCTCCATATTTTTAACGCGAACACTACCGCAGCCAATTCTAGATCGTGCGTGGGATATTTTTTTCATGTAGTTTCAATTGCCTCGAGGCATAAGCTATAACTTTGCCCCGTTGCATCAAAACGTATCCGAGCCCCGATAGTGAGGCATCCGAATAAACCATCAAGTCTTCGACCCCGTTTGGCAACGTTAATACCGGAGCTTGAGTTAACTTCTCTTTTAGCGTTTGAAACGCTCTTTCTTGTTCGACACCTCAATTGAACTTCTCCTCTTTCCGGGTTAACTTAGTTAGCGGCGACGTAATCTTGGAGAAATCTTGAATGAATCTCCTATAGTATCCTGCAAGCCCTAAGAAGCTTCTAATTTCCGAAGGATTCTTTGGAGGGCTCCATCTTGACACGGCCTCTATCTTTGAAGGATCTACCAATATTCCATCGGCGCTTATGATGTGGCCGAGGAACTGCAGTTCTCGCAACCAGAAGGTGCATTTTGAGAATTTCGCATACAACTTTTCTTGCCTGAGTGTCTCTAACACCTCTTGTAAGTGGCATGCATGTTCTGCTTCACTTTTCGAGTATACTAGAATATCGTCGATAAACACGATTACCGATTTATCCAACATCGGCTTGCAAACCCGGTTCATGAGGTCCATGAAAGCCGCGGGTGCATTTGTCAGCCCGAATGACATCACAAGGAACTCGTAATGTCCGTATCTAGTGCAGAAAGCCTGTCACACCCTGACTTTTGCGGAAGCGTGATTATGGGGTGACTTTCTTAATATCATTGCATTCAATCATAACATCAACTATATGATAAAACCATAGATTTGTCATCCATTAAATGAGTTTAAAACATAAAAACATTGTTTAAAATGTAGACTTCAAATTCAAGTTTTACAAACCTTACAAATTGTTTATGAGTTCACTAAGGACTCGTCAAAAGATATTAGATGTAACTAAGGTTTGGAAGACGTGTCTCGTCCAGGAGTAAGACACACTGACCAAACCCAAAGACCATGGATGACAACTTTATTTCTATCGCAGCATAAAACTTCCAACGCCCGCCGGATCCACTTAATAATTCCCTGAAATACATGTAGTTTGAAAATATCAACAAAAGTTGAGCGAGTTCATGTGTTTAGTATGTGTGCACGAAACATCCTTGAAAACCTTTGTATGTATGTATGTACTTGTAAACTTGTATGAAGCAACAAGGAAAAACAGATCAATTAATGTGTAGCTAATACATTAATATACGTGACATGGCATAGGAAGCACTCAATCCTATGCGTATTTCGTACCGGCCCCTCCGGTGGAACGCCATAGTCAGCGCATGCGGCCAACTCGCAGGCCCATGGGTGGGGCTTGCAACACCCAATAGATCTATCACTCATGTCCCTCGGTCCTTATACAAGGATTAATGGTCTTAAGTTAATTGCCTACCCATTCACGTGATCTAGCAGTACCTTTCCTTAGCTAATCATACCATTTGTAATTGTTTGTAATCAGTATGTAACATGTATTTCACCCCCGAGAGTTATAAAACCGAAAACAGTTAAGAGAAAAGGGGGACATGAACTCACAGTTTTGCGTTCCTTGTATCCGATGTAACACAAAGCTTCCTCTAGAACGCACGACTACCTACATGCGTACTACGGTCCATTAGACGAGCGGGTCATGCCTTGACTTGGTAATGATTAGTGCCTTTGAGTTATGTTTTCAAAGTGTCTTCATTAATATTTCAAGTGCATGATTATTTGTTAAAATAAGTAATATTTTAACTCAATACTTCTCAAGTATTTAAACATGTATATCCTTCCCAAGGATGGGTATATTTGTATTCTTGTATTTGTATAACTTGCCATGTATTGGCATCATATTCTCTTTAATAAGTATCCAATATATTTCCAAAACAATATATTTTCAAGTCTTACTTAGAAAATATATATAAACTTATTTTTATCCAACATAATGTATTCCAAGTTTATCCAAGAAAAATATATATTTTCCCAAAAATCATATATCTTCTAAATAATAAAAATCTTATTTTCATTTCTTTTGTATCTAAAATAATATTTACCAAAAGTATGCCCATAAATGTATTTTCCGGAATATTTTGGATTGTGACTTCTTGGTATTTGTTAAGTTATATTATTTTATCCCTAAAATAATATAGTTAATACACAGAGTATACAAGCAATCACACACATCATGTCTTTAATATACATATATATTCTAAATGTAAATTTATCCATTTTCATTTATAAAAACCAACCTCTAGTACTTGTACTTTTGTAACAAAATTATGGCAAAGTTTATATTGAAAACCAAAGTTAAAATACGCTTGTAAAATTTGTTAGAAAATATTTTTCTAAGTGTTTATATTTTTAGAAAATTTTGCCATAGTTTCCCCTAAAAATGGAGGTGTCCATGCTATCAAAGCATATCATTTTCTTTTTAAAAAATCATCACAAACAATCACCAATCAATCTACACTTACCAAGTGCTAACACAACGCTATCTACATAATATTCATGAACTTGATTTCTCATAAAAACTTGTAGTGACTTGGTAGTGTGTTTAGTAGGATTAGTCACCCCTTTAAAGTTTGTTTATTTCTTTAAAAATCTCATTCTTAAAGGATTTAGGTATTTACAACTTACTAGATGATTTTTCCAAAAATCATTCTTTTGAATTTTTCTTGTAAACAATGTGTTCTTATGCTTGTTTCACCACTAGAAACATGGTTAGTTTCTTTAAAACTATGTTTATACAAATCTTGTTATTTAACTTGGTTTCTTTAGAAAAACTATTTTAGAAATCATCCACTCACAACACTTGTATTTTGTTTAAATCATCATCATATGAAAACAACTTTTATTATTCAAGTTCATGTAAACATTAAGCATGATGATCTTGGTCTTTCACAAGATCACCACTCTATCCTACTAGATCATGTGTTTAATCACAATCTAGTAGGTTTCTTATGATGTCTAACATCACTAACACAAATCATCAATCATCAAGAAGCAAATCATCACTAAACAACAAGTATTCATATGTTAATAAGCTTATGTTAGAGATTTATGAATATGTCTTTTAGTGTTCATCAAGATTAACAATGTATATCATCTATTAACCATCAAAATAAGAAGTATCAAGAGATCATAAGGCCTTACTACTAGCACAAGGCTAGGGAAGAACACTTGATGATGGTGATGACAAATGTGAAGGAAAATAGCAATCGGGAGAGGTCCTTCAAGATCCACAAGCTCCACACTTCCTTAATCACCTTCTTACACCTTAGGATGTATATGGAATGGATGGACAATGGATGAAAGGTGGTGGTGTTGATGTTGTTCTCGGCCGAGAGAAGAGGGAGGAGTGGGAGAGAGTTGAGGTGTGTAGTGTGGTGTGAGAATGATGAGTTCATGTCCATCTTATAACCACCTAATGCTATTGTCCAATGGTTAACATGTCTTTAATAGTACAAGAAAAATCTCTAACCATATCCTTATAAGATCCAGGGAGATTTAGTGTGATCAAGAAAGATTATGGTGAGGTCACTTGTGACCGTCCACCTAAGGGGGGGGGGGTCTTGGTTTGGTTTAAATGGTAAGTTAGATTATATAGTTGGAACTTAAGTGTGTTAGTTAGTGTTTATGTGTATGATGTGTTATATAGTATGCTAGGGTGTTCGGGGCTCATAACTAGCTCAGAAACATTAAAACAATGTTTCTAGTGTGATTTTGGTGTTTCGGGTAATGTCCGGTTGTTCGGTTAGATACCGGTTCGTTAAAGTGCTAAATTATACCGTTTAGTGTTCTTTATGTACCCTTTTGAGAAACCTTTAATTCCCGACACTTAGGAAAGCATTCAGGACCATTTTGTCATGTTTCTGCATAATATTAATGTATTTAAATGCTGATTTGCTGAATTTTCTGCAGAATTATGCACTTTAGGTAAGTTTTAGGCACTTTCCGGCACTTAAACTTTCTCCTAGAAAAGCAGTTTTGTGGTCCTTACTTCCCTACACACCATACTAATGTAGTACTTGGTTTCTGGCTCATACTGTGTCAAAACAACATCTGTCTATGTACTGAACTCCGTCAGCATTTTCCAGGTTTGTGTGATAACTGTGCTAATTGTGCTTTGTGCATCAATTATGTCAATATGTTTGCATGCAGTCAATGATGTGTCATTTGTAGTATGTGATGCACATGTAAGTATAATGCAGTAATCAAAAAGCAATTCAAGTCATAAATTATAAATCAGCACAGTCATTAAGCACTAATCGTCATTTAATAATTGTACGGATGCATGCAAATTTGACGGTTGTCACATTCTCCCCCTGTTAAGAGAATTTCTTCCTCGAAATTTGTACTACCTTAACTCCTTAAGGTTACATTATGCGTGTATGTATATGAATAATACTGAGGTAGATTAGCACAAAACCGAATCAAATCTTATTCATATCAGGTGAGTCCAGGGATATATTTCAACAAGAACCCATTGGTTAAAAGGTATTTGTTCTAGCATTTGATGTCAAAGGGCACGAGATGTATAGATGTATAACCTAGTGTAACTCAGTTAACAGGGGTGTAACAAAGGAGTTTTGACTAATGGATTTTCAACAATTGGTTACAATATGCCAACGAGTTTTCATAAACCATAGCATCCACTATATGAACTCAAAATCAACAACTCGAATGTGATAACAACATGGAAATGATCTGTCAACTTTCGAACAAATATATGGATAAAATAGTGTGTTGACATTCTTGAATTGCGAAAATACACCGAATGGAACACAAGCGAATCTGGTGTATTATTATCTTAGTTCGTAGTTGCATTCGGAATGTTTAAATGACAAGTCAAACAAAAGTATGTGTAGTTTTGTGTGAGACGGTTGACCATGATTAGCACGAGCTACAAATTTGTAATGACACCACAAGGTGTCGTGATGACATAACTCAATGATAGTGGCGGCTGAACAAGTTCACCGTGTCCGAAATCAAACGAAAGTGGACTGAGAGAATCTGAAGATTTGATCTACACAAGGTCATAGAGTTTCCTATTGTATACGGAACATCAAAGTACCACTATTTTCGTTCGAAGATGAAAAAGTAATAAGTACCACAAGGCATTCGATCGACCATGAAAAAATCGTTAGGAGGTACACCGTGCTATGAAATGAATCTATGTACCATTGCCTTAGCACACAACTGTGTTGGGACCGCTTTAATTGTGATAAACAAAACGGATTTAGAGCAAGTTAATAAACAATTAAATCTGTGTATAAGGTGCGTAACGAAATTAGCGCAAGCTTCAATTTTGTGAAAGCATCACCACAAGGTGTCGAAACCAACAAACGATTTAGTGGATTCGTAGACCAAACAAGTCTACTACGACTTGAAACAAAAGACCCTTTGCAAAATTTGAATATGATGCTCTCAACACATCATATGGCGTTTCAAATTGAATATGCGAAATGGGAAAATTCAAGCAATTGAACTTGGTTTCATCGCAATCTGACAATAGACGTATGTATCGACAAGGGAATCTCGGCATGGTTACGAAGATAAATCATGAATGTAACTTGAAAGAAAAGAAGTTTCAAGAAAGTGTGTTGACTTGGCAACAAGGAAGCCAACAATTACCATAATGTAGGTCATTCGAATCACAAATCAGTAATTACATTTAGCAACATAATATTTGAGCTTCAATGAAGTGTTTATTCGAAATGAAACCGCATGCATAGCAAATGGTGCATGCGTAACACGTAAGTTTTCAAGTAATGAAACAATGAGTATTTGCTAAAATGAAGATTTGACCAAGTATCGAAGCAAATGTGTGTTCGCTCTCAGTGAAGAAAATTAACACGATGCAACTGCCATTAAGGGGAGTAGAGGTGCAAACATCTACTCGCTAGAAGCAAAAGTGAAGATTTTAACAAACGAAATTTGAGTACTTTCTGTTTGGTTAATTGAAATAGCATATATGTCAGGGTAATGGGGTTTGCTTGAGTTAACAGGTGTGGTTCCTAAGCAACCTTTACGAGTTTGGACCTGGGTTTACAAAGGTCCTAAGTACATGTTTTCTAGGTTCTCAAAGTTTTGTATTTTGTGTAAAACTGTTTTGTGCATCGTGTAGGAAACACCATTTTTGTGTATGTTTAAAACAAGTTATTGTCCCACAATTTCCCGGTATACTTTCTTCCTAAATTCACAGCTAATGACACTCAATCATCAATCAGTCGTGAAATAGTAGTTGCTCAAAGTTAGTTAAATAAGTAATTCGTTAATCCTTAGCAAGAGTCACCGACTCTTGTTGGTTAGCTCGTTCGGCTCCTGGTAGTTTGATGTTTGTACGAAAGCTATTGTCCTTCTTCTTGACGAGCAAAACTGGGGTTACCCAAAGCGGGAAACTTGGTCTGTTATCTTCCTTCTCTATCAACTACTGAAGCTACACTGTCAATCCTTGCATCTCCGAAGGTGTAAGTCGCTAAGGTGCAATAACAGCAGGCGCGGCGCCGGAATCAAATCGATGCGAATTTCGACTTGTCGTCGAGGAGAAAATTCTGGCAAGTCTTCGGGGAAGACTTCAGGATATTCCCTTATCACAGGGATATCTTCGAGTTTTGGTTCTTCGGCTCTCTTGTCCACGACATGAGCCCAGAAAAACAACACATCCATTACGCAACAACTTTCGTGCCTTCAAGCAATTTGGAAGCTGTAGGGGCGTAGTCTGCTTACCTCCACGAATCATGATTGTTTCTTAATTTGCCATCGGGGTGCGGGTAATAATCTCCACTCGGTTGCTTGACAACCAAGCCATCCCAATTACCACGTCGAAGCTTCCCTTGAGCTAGTTCTATGGAGTACTGGATATCTATCCTACTTACTACTAAAACAAGTATATTCTGAAGCTAAAGTTTGACAACAATGTCGAATAGCACAGACGCATTAACATTGACTACTATGAGACAAACTGATGGCCATGTTTGGATCCTGGCGCGCTTCCCTAGCTCTGGTGTTAGACATTTTTCCCACGATCTTGTTTAATCTCCCTTGGGCAATCTTTCCTAAAGTGCCCCATGTCACCGCAGTTATAACACCCTTGACCTCTCTTTCCACGTCTTGTCTCATGCCAACACGTCTCCTTGCAGTGCCCCACTTTGCCACAGTTGTCACACTTTCCATTTTTACATCGCCCGGTATGATGTCGTCGACACTTGTCGCATTTAGGTAGTTTACCCATGTACTCTTTTCCCTTTTTGGCCTTGTTGTTGTTATTCGTCTGGGTACCCTGCTTGAAGTTTTCGAACTTTCTCTTGTTATCTCCAGATGACTCCACATGAGTCTCCTTTTTCTCCTCAGAGGTTGAAAATCTTCCTAGTCTAACCGCTTCTTCAGTGAGCGTCACACTTAAGCCGATAGCTTCAGCGATTGTTGGAGGTTTAGATGTTGTTACCAGGCTTAGAATCTGAGGTGCCAATCCCCCGATGAAGCATTCGATCCTCTTAAAATCTGGATCTACCATGTAGGGGACAACACGAGACAGATCATGGAATTTCTGCACATACTCAGCCATCTTTGGACCTTCCATCTTTAAGTTCCAGAACTCAGTTTCCAACTTCAGGATTTCTGCTCTTGAACAGTACTTCTTATGAATTAGTTCTTTCAGTTCGTCCCATGTCAAAGCATATGCAGCAGCCTCGCCCAACGTCTGAACCTGGAGGTTCCACCATGACAGAGCCCCATCTTGAAGCAGTCCGGAAATGTACGCGACCTGGTGCTCTGGGGCACATGTGCTCAAACGCAAAACAGAATCTGTCTTCTCAACCCAGCGCACGAAGGCTAAGGCACCCTCAGTGCCGTCGAAATCCGGGGGCTTGTAGCCCAAGAACTGCTTGTAGGTGCATCCTGTTATATATGCAACATCATTCACGAGAGGCATTAGCAAAGCACACTTGTAAATGTCTAAACGTTCTTGTAATGTGTCTTAAGTGACTAAACATTACCGTTGGGTGGGTTATTTCCTGTGGCACCTCCGCTGCGCTCGGAGCGAAGGGACTCGTGCTGTGCGATGGTCTGTGAGATGCACTCTTGTATTTCCGCCTCTGTCGTCAGAAGAGGGGTGTTGGTATCGGTGTTTCCTTGAATCGACATCTTCCTAGAAGAAGATCAGTTAGGTCAGGTCTTATTAAGGACATGAGCACACAAGCCTCTACTTAACGAATAAGACCTCAGAGGTGTATTTACATACGTATATAAGCAATCATATAATGGCACCATTATAGTACAACTTGTAGGTAGGAACATATTTAATGAGAACATAACAAGCAAGCACGTAACATTATAATTATAGTACACGCATTCATATTAACAACGTGCTTAGGGAGGGCATGGCGACTGAGTTTTCATTAGTCATTGACCACAAAGTATTGTTATATGTTTAATGGGGAATATGAGGATTGGGCTTTCATTATTTTTTCGACCACCATCACATTGTCTACAAAGCGTATCACATCAAAGGGGACACAGGGTCACCCTACCCCTACCCAATAAGTCTATCAGTGTGACAAAGTCACGTGGTCAAAAGTAGTCTTCTAAAAGTCTCCACAATCTCGACTCATTAGTAGTGTCTTTTCCCAAAAGTAATGCAATCCGCATAAAACTAAAAGCCAACTATACTGGTGTGGAGGAGTGAAGAAAAGCAAACTGCTAACATGTGCGACTTTCTCCTCGAGCTTGAATATAGGGCGGAGTAATTATCTGATCTGCTGCTTGATAGTAAAGAAACGAGCATCAAAACCTAAGAAGGTGTAATAGCAGCAGGTGAGAGTGCAAAAGGAGACAGTGTTGAATGTGGAGGATCAAAGTATACTGGCATTGACAGGGTGGAGGGCATAATGTTAGCTCAAGCTCCAAAACTCTATAACTCAAAACCTCAAACTGTAGCTGAAGTAGCAGGAGCAACTCATCCTGTGTGTAGTTTCCATAATGTGAGGGATGGTAGGGGTCTGAAGTCAGCATAGTGTATGGTAGGGACCATCGAAATGGTTCGTCCATCGGTGAAGTATTGAAAGGAGCAAACAGTGCGGCCTGTGAGGTCAGAGGAAATGCTGCTGAAGTAAAAGGGATCGTCGCGCGGGTGCTGGCAGAAGTACCTCCCTCTGAACGGGGTGCAGGTATGCCCGGAAAGAAAAATGATAGGCATGTTGGTGCGATGGACGTTGGTCTCCATAGTGGAAAAGGAGCAACATTGGCTGGTGCAGGCGGGGGAGTAAATAGCTCAACAAAAGGAAGATCAACAGATGCAGGAACTGGATCAGGTATAAGGGGTGCAATGTCTGGTAAACCAAAAGGAGCATGGTCAGGATCGGGAATCAGCTCAAGATCATTAAATGCTATATCGGGCTGTCCTAAAAGGAATAAAAGCTGGCTCTAGAGCAGGCTCTGGGTCGTGTGAAGGTGTGGGATCTCGAGCATGTGATAGTGCAGTAGTGATAGCGGTGTCGTCATCTGAGTTAGTGGTGGAAAGTTGCAATCCAGCCGTCTGTAAGGCCGCAGATGTCACGGACTCAAAGGAGTCTGAAATCGAGTGCAAAATGGAAGCAGAGGATATTTCAATGGCAGAAATCTCAGGAGGTAGAATAGCAATGACATCCTAGCTATCTTTCCATCACCCTGGGCGTCAACAGGAGGATCATCAACAAACAAATCAACGTCGTCATCAAACAAATCATCAAAAGGCATATCCTCGGGAGGAATGACCATGAGAGGTACGGCGTCGAGGATTGGAGCCATGATGTGCTCGCTATCGGGGTGTCCACATGATAAGGTGGTCATGGACGGAAACAAGAATGACAGAAGGATTCTTGTCAGGGAAACCATCAGCAAGGGTAAATCATCACCATAATCTGGCAGCGCGGACGGTTGGAAGTCGTCCTCGACCTTGGTCATCATATCAGGATCACCCTCAGTGTCTGGCGCAAATATCTTCGGCACAGGTACAATCTCATTATCTGTGGCGATGGTCGTAAGGTCGTCAATGTCAGACAGCTCGCTGTCTGAGGAAGGTGACATGTGTGTCGGTACATAATAATCATAGCATGTATATTCATAGTAATTATTAACACTTAGTATATTGCAATCAATGACAATTCATCATGTAATCATGTATTCACATTATTCTCCATGAAACTTTCTATCCTTCCTAGTCTCCCATACTAACCCACCTAGTCTCCAAGACTAAACCAACCAGTCTCCCAGACTAAACACCCAGTCTCCCAGACTAGACACCCAGTCTCTCAGACTGTCCCAACTAGTCTCTCAGACTAACTACCCAGTCTCTCAGACTGAAACACCCAGTCTCTCAGACTGACTCACTCAGTCTCTCAGACTGAACTCCCTAGTCTCTCAGACTAAACTTCCTAGTTTCTCAAACTGAATTTCCCAGTCTCTCAGACTGAATCATAAACATAAACTTTGAAATGTGTTTTGTGTCTTTTGTTTGTAAAAATGTTTGTTTTTCCTGGATCTGGGCGTTTCGTGTATGCAATGAAAACATGTTTGTAAAATCGTTTTTGTGAGAGCCCTAATGATTGTAGTCTAGACTCGAGAAGGAATCCTAGTTCGCTACAATTGAAGCTCTGATACTAAGCTGTCACACCCTGACTTTTGCGGAAGCGTGAATATGGGGTGACTTTCTTAATATCATTGCATTCAATCATAACATCAACTATATGATAAAACCATCGATTTGTCATCCATTAAATGAGTTTAAAATATAACAACATTGTTTAAAATGTAGACTTCAAATTCAAGTTTTACAAACCTTACAAATTGTTTATGAGTTCACTAAGGACTCGTCAAAAGATATTAGATGTAACTAAGGTTTGGAAGAAGTGTCTCGTCCAGGAGTAAGACACACTGACCAAACCCAAAGACCATGGATGACAACTTTATTTCTATCGTAGCATAAAACTTCCAACGCCCGCCAGATCAACTTAATAATTCCCTGAAATACATGTAGTTTGAAAACATCAACAAAAGTTGAGTGAGTTCATGTGTTTAGTATGTGTGCATGAAACATCTTTGAAAACCTTTGTATGTATGTATGTATGTAAACTGGTATGAAGCAACAAGGAAAAACAGATCAATTAATGTGTAGCTAATACATTAATATATGTGACATGGCAGAGGAAGCACTCAATCCTGTATGCGTATTTCGTACCGGCCCCTCCGGCGGAACGACATAGTCACCACATGCGGCAAACTCGCAGGCCCATGGGTGGGGCTTGCAACACCCAATAGATCTATTACTCATGCCCCTCGGTCCTTATACAAGGATTAATGGTCTTAAGTTAATCGCCTACCCATTCACGTAATCTAGCAGTACCTTTCCTTAGCTAATCATACCATTTGTAATTGTTTGTAATCAGTATGTAACATGTATTTCACCCCCGAGCGTTATAAAACCGAAAACAGTTAAGAGAAAAGGGGGAGATGAACTCACAGTTTTGCGTTCCTTGTATCCGATGTAACATAAAGCTTCCTCTAGAACGCACGACTACCTACATGCGTCCTACGGTCCATTAGATGAGCGGGTCGTGCCTTGACTTGGTAATGATTAGTGTCTTTGAGTTATGTTTTCAAAGTGTCTTCATTAATATTTCAAGTGCATGATTATTTGTTAAAATAAGTAATATTTTAACTCAATACTTCACAAGTATTTAAACATGTATATCCTTCCCAAGGATGGGTATATTTGTATTCTTGTATTTGTATAACTTGCCATGTATTGGCGTCGTATTCTCTTTAATAAGTATCCAATATATTTCCAAAACAATATATTTCCAAAACAATATATTTTCAAGTCTTACTTAGAAAATATATATAAACTTATTTTTATCCAACATAATGTATTACAAGTTTTTCCAAGAAAATATATATTTTTTCCAAAAATCATATATCTTATAAAATTCCAAGAAAAGATATTTTTACTTCCCAAAAATAATATATTTTCTTCTTGTAAAAAATATGATATAACTTTTTAATAATAATAAAAATCATATTTTCATTTCTTTTGTATCCAAAATAATATTTACCAAAAGTATGCCCATACATGTATTTTCTGGAATATTTTGGATTGTGACTTCTTGGTATTTGTTAAGTTATATTATTTTATCCCTAAAATAATATAGTTAATACACAAAGTATACAAGTAATCACACACATCATGTCTTTAATATACATATATATCCATTTTCATTTATAAAAACCAACCTCCAATACTTGTATTTTTGTAACAAAATTATGGCAAAATTTATATTGAAAACCATAGTTAAAATACGCTTGTAAAATTTGTTAGAAAATGTTTTTCTAAGTGTTTATATTTTTAGAAAATTTTGCCATAGTTTCCCCTAAAAATGGAGGTGTCCATGCTATCAAAGCATATCATTTTCTTTTCAAAAATCATCACAAACAATCACCAATCAATCTACACTTACCAAGTGCTAACACAAAGCTATCTACATAATATTCATGAACTTGATTTCTCATAAAAACTTCTAGTAGCTTTGTAGTGTGTTTAGTAGGTTTAGTCACCCCTTTAAAGTTTGTTTATTTCTTTAAAAATCTCATTCTTAAAGGAATTAGGTGTTTACAACTTACTAGATGATTTTTCCAAAAATCATTCTTTTGAATTTTTCTTGTAAACAATGTGTTCTTATGCTTGTTTCACCCCTAGAAACATGGTTAGTTTCTTTAAAACTATGTTTATACAAATCTTGTTATTTAACTTGGTTTCTTTGGAAAAACTATTTTAGAAATCATCCAATCACAAGACTTGTATTTTTTTTTAAATCATCATCATATGAAAACAACTTTTATTATTCAAGTTCATGTAAACATTAAGCATGACAATCTTGGTCTTTCACAAGATCACCACCCTATCCTACTAGATCATGTGTTTAATCACAATCTAGTAGGTTCCTTATGATGTCTAACATCACTAACACAAATCATCAATCATCAAGAAGCAAATCATCACTAAACAACAAGTATTCATATGTTAATAAGCTTATGTTAGAGATTTATGAATATGTCTTTTAGTGTTCATCAAGATTAACAATGTATATCATCTATTAACCATCAAAATAAGAAGTATCAAGAGATCATAAGGCCTTACTACTAGCACAAGGCTAGGGAAGAACACTTGATGATGGTGATGACAAATGTGAAGGATAATAGCAATCGGGAGAGGTCCTTCAAGATCCACAAGCTCCACACTTCCTTAATCACCTTCTTACACCTTAGGATGTATATGGAATGGATGGACAATGGATGAAAGGTGGTGGTGGTGTTGATGTTGTTCTCGGCCGCGAGAAGAGGGAGGAATGGGAGAGAGTTGAGGTGTGTAGTGTGGTGTGAGAATGATGAGTTCATGTCCATCTTATAGCCACCTAATACTATTGTCTAATGATTAACATGTCTTCAATAGTAGAAGAAAAATCTCTAACCATATCCTCATAAGATCAAGGGAGATTTAGTGTGATCAAGAAAGATTATGGTGGGGTCACTTGTGACCGTCCACCTAAGGGGGGGGGGGGGTCTTGGTTTGGTTTAAATGGTAAGTTAGATTATATAGTTGGAAGTTAAGTGTATTAGTTATTGTTTATGTGTATGATGTGTTATATAGTATGCTAGGGTGTTCGGGGATCATAACTAGCTCATAAACATTAAAACAATGCTTCTAGTGTAATTTGGAGTTTCGGGTAATGTCCGGTTGTTCGGTTAGATACCGGTTCGTTAAAGAGCTAAATTATACCGTTTAGTGTTCTTTATGTACCCTTTAGCGACACCTTTAATTCCCAACACTTAGGAAATCATTCATGACCATTTTGTCATGTTTCTGCATAATATTAATGTATTTAAATGCTGATTTGCTGAATTTTCTGCAGAATTCTGCACTTCAGGTAAGTTTTAGGCACTTTCCGGCACTTAAACTTTCTCCTAGAAAGCAGTTTTGTGGTCCTTACTTCCCTACACTCCATACTAATGTAGTACTTGGTTTCTGGCTCATACTGTGTCAAAACAACGTCTGTCTATGTACTGAACTCCGTCATCATTTTCCCGGTTTGTCTGATAACTGTGCTAACTGTGCTTTGTGCATCATTTATGTCAATATGTTTGCATGCAGTCAATGATGTGTCATTTGCAGTATGGGATGCACATGTAAGTATAATGCAGTAATCAGAAAGCAATTCAAGTTATAAATTGTAAATCAGCACAGTCATTAAGCACTAATCGTCATTTAATAATTGTACGGATGCATGCAAATTTGACGGTTGTCACAAAGCCGTCTTCGGTACATCCTCCTCCTTAACCCTTAGTTGGTGATACCCCGATCTAAGGTCAATTTTTGAAAACCAGTTCGCACCTTGTAATTGGTCGAATAGATCATCTATTCTCGAAAGCGGGTATCGATTCTTTACCGTGAGTTTATTTAAATCTCGGTAATCGATACACATACGCATGCTTCCGTCCTTCTTTTTCACGAATAGCACGGGCGCGCCCCAAGGAGACACACTCGGCCTTATGAATCCTTTTTCGAGCAAGTCTTGAATCTGTGACATTAAATCTTGTAATTCCGATGGTGCAAGTCGGTATGGTGCTTTTGCTATGGGTTTCGCGCCCGGAACTAATTCAATTCCGAACTCTACCTCCCGCTCGGGCGGCATTCCCGGTAAATCATCCGGAAACACATCTTCAAAGTCACGTACCACCGGTACGTCTCCAATCTTCGGTAATTCTTTCTCGGGCTCATTCACGTATATCATAAATGCCTTACATCCATGCCTCATGAGCTTGTGAGCTTTCATCATCGAGCATATTATCGGATTGCCTCCCTTTCGCCATAGATTGTGACGTGTTTTCCGCTCGGAGATGTTAGCTTTATCTCCTTACGGAAACACACGACCTTTGCGTGGTGTCGAGATAGCCAATCCATCCCTACAACCACTTGAAACTCTCCCATCGACATCGGGATTAGATCTATCAAGTATTCCTCATCATTGATACTTAATTTGCAGCTTTGACAGACATTACAAACTATGAAACTTTTGTTATCTCCTATCTCAACCTCTAAAGGCATAGGTAATTTTGTTAATACAAATGAAGGATGTCAAATAAATCCATGTGAAATAAAGGATTTATTCGCACCCGTATCAAATAATACACATGCAGGAATCGAGTTTATTGCGAATATACCTGAGACCACATCGGGTTCTGTTTTCGCTTCAGCCGCTGTAAGTTGGAAGGACCTGGCCATCGCCTTTGGAGCTTCTATTGGGGATTCTTTAGTGTCTCTTTTCCAACTAAGTCTGGACATTCAGAATTTTTGTGGCCGGGCTGATAACATTTGTAGCAAACTGAGACCTTTCCCGGACATAGAGATGCCGTGTGCCTAGTTTTTCCGCATATAGGACACGGTTTGTCCTTGAAACGACACTCACCCTTGTGCCCCTTTCCACAAACTTTGCAACTTGGTGACCCACCCTTTGCATCCGTTTTCTTCACTGATTCAGCTGTTCGAGCCTTCTTTGTAGGGCTTGGATTCACATCTTGTACCCTTCGCTCACCCCTCTCGATTTGTTTCTTCAACTCGATTTCCCGCTCTCGGGCGGTGTTGATAATTTCCGTGAGGGTTTCATACTTTGAGGGAGTCATGAACTCCTGGTATTTAGCGCTCAGCATGTTGTAATAATAATATATCTTCTGTTCTTCAGTGGTGACTAACTTGTCACACCCCGACCACGGAAAAACTAAAAATCGCGGCGGAATCGTCGGGGAGTGTTGTAACAGAATCATTGTTTCAAAACACACGGAAATTTGAAGTTTCATTTTATTAAACATTAATTATTTACATCATCTGGAAATCTAAGTAAACAAGTTAGACATAGTCTATCATTGTTATTAAGTCACTAAGGCCTCGTCCAGTCCTATGTGAGTATGCATCCTAGCAATCAACATCGTTCAACAACACCTGAAACATATGTGAAAACAAAGTCAGCAAAGAAATGCTGGCTAGTACATAGGGTTTTGAGAGTGTCGGATTCATGGCTAGTTTACATGTTGCAATACTTAATTAAAAACCTTGTTTTGAAAAGTATTCTATTGCGGCATAACTAACCAACTCAAATCAAGTTGGTTATAATGTATAAAATCTCGTAGCCATGATTCTTAACCCAAAACATTTATTTAATAAACTCTCGTTAATAAAACATGTTAATAAATCTCGTATAGTTTATATCATTTCGAAAACCTCATTTGTGTGACATCGATTCAAAGTGTTTACCCAAGTGAACTAAATAACGCCACGGTATGTAATATGATGGAAACATATATATATAGGAAGTACCAGCGGCGTATCCACCATGCTTTCATCACATTACACCCGTCCCGTTATCTAAACACTAACCGAAAACCAATCGTTTACCCAAATCGTTTAATTCGTAAAAAATCGCTTTAGTCGTTTAAATCATTCTCGTTTTAGATCGTGAAACTACTTTTGATTGTCTCGCTAATAACATCCAAACCTTCGTGACTCGACTATCTCGCCTATCGCTTCTCGCGTTAGTAAACCACCAAAGGGTAAATTAACAATCACAGATTCAGTCGCTACCCACCTAACCCACACATAACCATGGGTGCAGTCTGATAACGGGATTTGTCAGATCCTATGGTACCATAACCTAATACTGGTCGGTTCGGCCAAAATTAATGAATGTCATTCGTTATGTAATTACAACCAACAAGCTTGTTCACATTATCGAAATAGTTATTAGTTTAGTATAAACCATCTTACTCGTTTTGAAACCATCGTTAAAACATCGAAATCGTTTTGATACATATGAATCACCCCAAAACAATCAAAAATAGTAAAAGAGGGGATCTATGTACTCACCTTTGGGTGCGTTTTTATATGTTAACACAATCCCTCAATTTATTCATCCTAAATTAAAAAAAAATGATTTAATAATAAAAAACTCACAAAAATACCGAAGTTTCTCCGATACTTATAATTTTCACATAACTTTGAGTTTTCTCGAAAAGTTATTATTTTTGATTATTTTGGTGTATTTGTATATATACATTTACTCAAGCGTAATACACATAATCTCGTCAAAACTAGCACATCATCATACACATTTTGTAAAACACATAGCACATTGTAACACATAAAATTTACTTATGAACAACCCATTCTAGTTATGTCGAAAAACACTTATTTTAGCGATTCGGTAACATTTTTGGGCGTCGGAAGTCACGTATGACTAACCAAACACCAAGTTAAATTACTTATTTATATAGCAAAAATATCAGTTTGGTTACTGATCTAAAAGAGTTTAATAAAAATCCCCCGAAAAGGCGATTTTTGACCGTTTTACCGCATAGTTTTGCATCAAACGTTACCCGAACCTTCCCAAATTGAAACGACTTGAAATTTTAACACAACCCATGTTATTTACTGAATAAAATAATGGTTATACTCATGATAGTGCAGGTCTTAAACAAAGCACATAAATCATGCAAATTTCACATAATTTACCACTTTTTAAGCTATATGTACAACATGCAAAGCTAGTAAACCTATGTTAAAGTTTCATGCCACCATAATACATCAAATAATATTATTTTTAGTGTTTGTAACCTGATCTAAAACAGTTTTTGTCATATAACCATTTTTCATTATTTCTTGAGCTTTAAATCAACATATTTTCACATGTACAAGTGCCTAAAGCATACTATGATAATATCAACATTTTATATGGGTTTAGATGCATCAAATATGTGATATATTCAGGTTTATTTGCTGATGTTATTTATATTTAACATATCCTACATAAATCACCAAATACTTGCATTTTTACCACCATTCATGAACATGTAACAACATAAACAAGTACTTAACAAGATATCAAACTCTAACTCAAAAATAAACTCATATACACACATATATATGTATGGTTATATACATATATATACACCACCATTTTTGTTTGTTTCAAGACCCGTTTCATTTTAGATTTCAAGTTTAGTGAAAATCCCAAGATTCAAGAGAAACTTCAAATCATCAAGAACAACCAAGAATCAAAGTATGATTTAAAAATAAATGTTATACCTTCAAGATTCAAGTAGGTTGTGAGATAAGATTTTGATGATAGGAAGCTTGTAATCACTTGACAACACCTTGGGAACACCTTTGTATCTTTATACTAACTTGAAGGTTGCTAGAAATGGTGTTGAATATGAAGAACAAGATTGAAGAAAAGATGAAGATGGAGAGAGAGGGAGGAAACAATTTGGGAGAGAGAGAGTGGAAGGAGTTGGAGTGTGGTGTTGAGTGAAATGATCTTAGAAGGATTTTATAAGAGATATGTAACAGATTTTAGAAGATTTCATGTACATATACTTGTCCAAAATAATCTACCAAGATCTTGCAAAATATATGGTGGGGCCACCATAATATTGTGACCGTAAGTTGTATGGGGGGGTTAAGTGTAATTTTGTTGGTATATAAGATAGAAGTAGGTGTTTAACTGGGTACCGGGTATTTTATCTAGCGTTTAAATCTCGGTTTATGACGTTCTAAATTATTTTTATTTCTTAATAAAAATAAACTCGCCAAAATATTACTGAAATAAATTTCAGTTGCCAAGACTGGCTGCGTTGTCTGCGTTTTGCAGTAGAAGCACCGTGTCGCGCAGAACACACGGTACGCGCTTAAACTTGAAAAATAACGTTTTTAGGCTTTTTAATTTATTTTTCAACACGGACCCGATTAAAATAAAATTTTAATCATAACAGAATATTTTTGGGATTTAAATATTATCCGGGCTGTCACCAATGTTTGTTTCGCAGTTTTGTCGTAAATAGTCCTTTAGTTCAAATAAACGTGTTTCTGCCATACCGAATCCTTCGAAACTTATTTCTAAGTTATGTAAAGGATATTTAAGGTATGTTTGGCTTATGTCACTATTCCAGAGTGTTTGTCGCGTTAAACTGACTATGTTTATGCACCAGTTTGCGTATAACCTTCCAGAAAGTGATTTAAAGCTTCAAATCTGAATCGAATCAAATTGTAAAATCATCAAACACAATAACACATATAATAACACCAAAGCACATTGTTTTATTGATAACCAACATTGTTTTACATTATACGATGCTTACAGAACACAGTTGTCACAGTCTCCCCTACTTTAGGAAATTTCATCCCGAAATTTTATTTAGAGGAAACTTGTGAAAGCTTGAAACATGAAGTCGAAAAGATAAAACAACACTAGTTAGAGTTCCGAACTTCTAGTAACTTTAAATAACATTATGCTTGCAATGTAAGTGGGACACTTATATACAAGTATATGAAGCGCCATTGGTGCGTCCACCGTACCTCCATTACATTGTTCACATGATAAATCTTACTGTGGTTCTTACACATGATAAATCTTACTGTGGTTTCCTTGCACTGAATTTTTATAATTATGTACGCGTCCATAATTACGTAATTCCTTGCATAGTCCACACAGTGCATTTAATAATGTGTAGGGGAAAAACAAATGAATGAACCTGTGATGAGTGTGACTGGACCACCATAGGGTCCTTTCAGCTGTTTCGTCACATGCCACTCTTAACCAGATTTTGAATTAATCTTTAACTAGACCACTCAAGGGTCTCTTTTCGAATCATGGAATGGTACTATATAACCCAAGGGTCTTAACTACCACGTAGAAGCCTATTAAGGATTTAAGGTAGTACCTTTTGAATACCTACTATGAATCCCTCATATGAAGATATGGAAGATTCTATGAGGATTTGGATAACGAAAATCGGATCACACAAAAACATAGAGGAGAACACATAAACACATAATCACATAATAGCATAATTGTTTAATTTGACCTTTAATTTGTTATCTTTGGACACGGGTATTTAAAGCATACCAGGAATCCAATCTGTGGATTTCATTTGGCACTTTAAATATTTTCAAGAATCTAACTATGAAGATAGGAAGATCTTAATAGGAATTCGGTTTGTCCTTATTGAGTTGTAATGTACATATTAAGGTGTACAAGGAATCCAATCAGGGCTCCGATTTGGGCGATAATCATCCACAAGGATTCTTAAAATAGAGCAACCCATCACCCTTTCGTTTCGAGTTTAAGCTCGTGTTGAAGTGGTAGCTCATATTTCAATAAGTCCTCGTTTACACAAAATCGTTATTCTTGAAGGACACGAGATTGAATATCAGATAGAGTTTGAACAGAATGAAGCTTGACTCGCTCCTTTCGACCAAGCGCATCGGCTACGACATTCGCCTTACCAGGAAGGTAGCGAATCTCGAAATCGTAATCGTTCAAGAGCTCAACCCATTGTCGCTGCCTCATGTTCAGCTCCTTCCGATTAAGAATGTGCTGGAGACTTTTGTGGTCTGGTGAAAACCACACACTTTATTCCCTAGAGGTAGTGTCTCCAGATTTTGAGTGCGAAAATCACAGTTCCTAATTCAAGATCATGAGTCGTATAGGTCTTCTCGTGAATTTTTAGCTGTCTAGACGCATAAGCTATGACTTTACCTCGTTGCATAAGAACATAACTAAAGCCTAGATTCGACGCGTCACAAAAGATAACGAAATCACCGTTTCCATTGGGCAAGGACAAAACAGGAGCATCACATAGCTCCCGTTTCAGCGTTTGGAATGCTTCTTCTTGCTTAGATCCCCACTCCAAAGGCTTATTCTTCCGAGTCAAAGCAGTGAGTGGAACCGTGATCTTTGAGAAATTAGAAATGAATCGACGATAATAACCAGCAAGACCAAGAAATGATCGAATCTCTGTAGGTGTCGTCGGTGTATTCCAATCCTTAATAGCAGCTATTTTGCAAGGATCCACATGGATACCCTGCTCATTGACAATATGACCCAAGAACTGAACTTCTTTAAGCCAGAATTCACACTTGGAGAATTTAGCGAAAAGTTGTTCCTTCTTTAGAAGTTCCAAGGTCAAACGAAGGTGTTGTTCATGATCGGTTGAGACTTTGAATAAATGAGAATATCGTCGACGAACACAATGATGAACTTGTCTAAATAAGGTTTACACACCCTATTCATTAAGTCCATGAAGATAGCTAGGGCATTCGTCAAACCAAAAGGCATGACTGTGAACTCGTAATGCCCATATCTTGTACGGAATGCAGTTTTGGGAATATCTTCTTCAAGTACCCAAAGTTGATGATACCCAGATCGTAGGCCGATCTTGAAAAAGCATGCAGCACCTTGCAGCTGGTCGAAGAGATCATCAATTCTAGGTAGGGGATATCGATTTTTGATGGTAAGCTTATCAAGCTCACGATAATCGATACACATTCGAAAAGATCAATCTTTCTTTTTCACAAAGAGGACAGGAGCTCCCCAAGGCGAAAAGCTCGGACGGATGAATCCTTTATCAGACAACTCTTGAAGTTGTTTTGATAACTCTTGCATCTCCGACGGTGCAAGATGATAAGGTGCTTTCGCAATCGGATTGGCATTGGGTACAAGATCAATATGAAACTCGACTTGACGAACTGGAGGTAAACCAGGCAGTTCATCAGGAAACACCACTGGATAAATCTGAACAATCGGGAGATCCTGAATACTCTTATTCTTGTCTTTCTCCTTGGTGACACGTGCTAGGCAAGCAACATATCCTTTTCTTAAATAACTTTGGGTTTTTGTTTCTTAAAAGAAACGAGCGTTTAAGGTTCTTGGGGAGTTCACAAGTGATCATAAAAAAATGACAGAACCACACGAGTAGTTTGTCTTTGTGTTGTCATCATAAGGTTGCATCAAACATTCATACAATTGTATTAGTTAAAAAAATAAAAACCACAAATTTTTATTTATATAACAACCACATTATTCTTAAATGTTAAAAGATAACAACCAGAGGAAATTAGAAAATACTAATCGTTCACTGCTGCATCATTGATTGCCTCATTGATGTTAAACACTCGTCCATGTGCTGGATTCACATTGACGTTGACGTTCGCATTCGGGTTTGCATTAGCATTCGCGTTTTCATTCACCAGTCTTGGACAATTGTTGCGGAAGTGACCAAACTCTCCACATGTTGAAACATGAACCCGGTGGGAATCTCGCAGCATTCCCCCAAACCGGAGCTTGAACCTGAGCAACCTAATTTTGTCCCAGACGAAAAATATTGGCCAAATGCCCAAGTTTTCCACACGTTGTGCATTGCTTGCAAGCTTGTTGTGCAATGTGATTACCGTTGCAGCGTGCACAATGAGGTGCGGTACCAACATATGCCTTCTTTGCAGGAGGCTGAGCTGGTGGGTTCTGCGGGTTCTGAGCAGTCTGTGCTGTAACAGCAAAATTCTGAGCATCCTTTCGCTTCCTCGATTTCTTCGATGACTCACCTTTCTTACCCTTACCCTTATCCTTTTTCTTCTCAGAATCAGCCGACTTCTTCTTGTCCCCCTTACGGGTAAGTTTACCCTTTCTGACTTGCGACTCAGTCAGGGTAGCAGACAATTCGATTGCGTGACGGACGGTAGTAGGATTAACGCCGGTCACAATATCCTGAATGGAATCGGGTAAACCATCGATATATCTCTCGATTGCTTTCTCCAGAGGGGTAACCATAGTGGGACACAATAGACTGAGTTCCTCAAAACGATCCGTATAGGCACGGTGTTCACCCCCATCTTGTTTTAGATCGTCAAACTCTCGCTAAGCCCGAATTTCATGACGGGGACAAAATTCTTTCATCATGAGAGCCCGGAGCTCTTCCCATGTTTGTGCCAACGCCACTTCGGCACCCCTATCGCGCATAATACCATTCCACCAGGTAAGCGCTCGCTTCTCAAACACGCTTGAATCAAATTCAACCTTACGTGCATTCGGACACTACACATGTCTGAATGTGCTCTCGATGCTCTCAAACCACTGCAGGAGCGCAGTTGCTACTTGTGACCCAGAAAACTTTAGAGGCTTAGCAGAATTGAAGCTCTTGAAGTTACACGGCGCATTGTTGTTATTATTGTTGTTGTATATCTCGTGGACTTGGGTCACAACGCCTGGGAGCACAACAGCCACTTGCTGAGAGACTAGGGCTGCGATTTCTTCAACAGTGAAAGATTGTGCTTCACGTCGAGGAGGCATTGTCTAATAAGGAAACAAAAGAAACGAGTGAGGTTGAAAAGCAAAAGAGGTATTGAAAATATCATCAAAACACCAGAAAGGCGATCATTTGTTCGTTACCTCGAACAAACAAATGACACGGAGTGACTAATCAAAGTAAATGGGTCAATATAGTGTATTGCCGAAGACATGCTCGCCTATAAGTGAACACTCACCCTGAGAGTTCCCAGGTAAGAGTGACTGGTCCGTTTATGTGGATTTGTACGAACACTCTAGCCTTAGACAGAAAACTCAGGGTACAGGCACTCACTCTTCCAGTTTGCACGTGTTCACACTATTTAGACCCAAACTTTGACGAGATTTGAAAACTTAAAGGGTTCAAAACCTTACAATAAATCATCCTAGAACAGATGATTGGTTTTCAAAGCGGATTTGAAATTTGTGTTCTTGTTGTGGTTATCACCTAAGGATAGGTGACGGTATTGTTTTATGACTCAACGCAAGTAAAATCACGTTAGGGTCCTAGGAAGGTTATAGACTAGGTCAAAGCATTACTAATAACCTAATTCCCTATAACCATGAGCTTTGATACCAACTTTTCTGTCACACCCCGACCGCGGAAAAACAACAAATCACGGTGGAATCGTCGGGGAGTGTTGTAACAGAATCATTGTTTCAAAACACACAGAAATTTGAAGTTTCGTTTTATTAAACATTAATTATTTACATCGTCTGGAAATCTAAGTAAACAAGTTAAACATAGTCTATCATTATTATTAAGTCACTAAGGCCTCGTCCAGTCCTATGTGAGTATGCATCCTAGCAATCAACATCGTTCAACAACACCTGAAACATATGTGAAAACAAAGTCAGTAAAGAAATGTTGGCGAGTACATAGGGTTTTGGGAGTGTCGGATTCATGGCTAGTTTACATGTTGCAATACTTAATTAAAAACCTTGTTTTGAAAAGTATTGTATTGCGGCATAACTAACCAACTCAAATCAAGTTGGTTATAGTGTATAAAATCTCGTAGCCATGATTCTTAACCCAAAACATTTATTTAATAAACTCTCGTTAATAAAACTTGTTAATAAATCTCGTATAGTTTATATCGTTTCGAAAACCTCGTTTGTGTGACATCGATTCAAAGTGTTTACCCAAGTGAACTAAATAACACCACGGTATGTAATATGATGAAAACATATATATATAGGAAGTACCAGCGGCGTATCCACCATGCTTTCATAACATTACACACGTCCCATTATCTAAACACTAACCGAAAACCAATCGTTTACCCAAATCGTTTAATTCGTTAAAAATCGCTTTAGTCGTTTAAATCATTCTCGTTTTAGATCGTGAAACTACTTTTGATTGTCTCGTTAATAACATCCAAACCTTCGTGACTCGACTATCTCGCCTATCGCTTCTCGCATTAATAAACCACCAAAGGGTAAATTAACAATCACAGATTCAGTCGCTACCCACCTAACCCACACATAACCATGGGTGCAGTCTGATAACGGGATTTGTCAGATCCTATGGTACCATAACCTAATACTGGTCGGTTCGGCCAAAATTAATGAATGTCATTCGTTATGTAATTACAACCAACAAGCTCGTTCACATTATCGAAATCGTTATTAGTTTAGTATAAACCATCTTACTCGTTTTGAAACCATCGTTAAAACATCGAAATCGTTTTGATACATATGAATCACCCCAAAACAATCAAAAACAGTAAAAGAGGGGATCTATGTACTCACCTTTGGGTGCGTTTTTATATGTTAACACAATCCCTCAATTTATTCGTCCTAAATTAAATAAGAATGATTTAATAATCAAAAACTCACAAAAATACCGAAGTTTCTCCGATACTTAGAATTTTCACATAACTTTGAGTTTTCTAAAAAAGTTATTATTTTTGATTATTTTGGTGTATTTGTATTTATACATTTACTCAAGCGTAATACACATAATCTCGTCAACACTAGCACATCATCATACACATTTTGTAAAACACATAGCACATTGTAACACATAAAATTTACTTATGAACAACCCATTCTAGTTATGTCGAAAAACACTTATTTTAGCGATTCGGTAACATTTTTGGGCGTCGGAAGTCACGTATGACTAACCAAACACCAAGTAAACTTAATATAAGTTAAATTACTTATTTATATAGCAAAAATATCAGTTTGGTTACTGATCTAAAAGAGTTTAATTAAAATCGTCCGAAATGGCGATTTTTGACCGTTTTACCGCATAGTTTTGCATCAAACGTTACACGCCACAAACTCTTTGTACGAACATCCTTTACGTTCTTCCGATTTATCTTTCATAAGGTTGACTCTATCTTCCAACCTTTTGACTTGTTCTTATGATAACACCGTGTTTTGAATTTTGTCTATGAACCCGGATAGACTACCCTCAATTGCCCTTCCCACTTCTTCAGCAATTATTTCTTTCACTTGTTCGGTGCTTGTCGGCACTGGATCATCGTCATTCCCTTCCAATATCTCGAAACTGAAATGTTTACTTCAATTATTAAACATTTCATTTATAATCTTAACTTTATTTACTTTGGTTTAGCCACATGCGTAACTTGCTTTGACCGTTCTTATTTGGTGCACCTTCCGGGTTTGAGTGTGTTAACACACCCTTCCTGTGCACATAAATTCTCATTTCTTTTACATACATAAGATAATCTACTAAAATAAATAATAAATCCTTACCGGACGATCGATCAATCTTAAACCAAACACTTTGTTGACAACCTTGAGCTCTGATTACCAACTTGTAACAACCGTCAAATTTCCATATGAATTTAATTATATCTTCATGATTTTTGATTTTTTTTTATAAAATGATTGATTTGATCACAAGTACAAAATTTAAAGTTTAAAGTGATCAAGTAACAACCATCTAAACACTAGTTAAAACATTCAAAACACATTTAGCGGAATCGTCTACATCGATTATCATTGTCTAGCAAAGTTAAAATAACGCGGAAGCTTGATAAGTTTGTGTTTGGTTCTTCAAAATGTTGCTTGATCGCCATCCGGAAAGTCCCCTTTGTCACCTAAGGTCAAACCCACTTCAGATGTTAGTTTTGACATTTATATGAAGTGTATAAACAAGTTCCAATCATTAAATCATGAAAAAATAAAATAAGATAAAATTTTGCCCTGTCGCGTGGCGCGACGGGTCTCGCGTGTCGCACTGGATCCATGCGATCCTGTCACGTGGCACGGGGGAAATGGTTTTCAAGCAGACGCAGGTTTTTGACCTGCATTTGCTGCCAGCTCCGGAAATTCAGATTTTCAACTTCAATTGACCATAACTTTTGACTCGTAAGTCCGTTTTAGGGAATTCTTTTTCCTATACGTCTGTAAATTCATTACCGACGTACCTATAATGATTTGCCATACCGAAAATTTGGTTTACGTACCGGACGACTAAAGACCACTATGCAATTATTCGACCCATTCTAGTTACCCTTATTTTACTACCTTTTTAGTAGTAAACATAAGGCGCTTTTCACCCAAACTTCCGGGGCTTATTATCACCGGCACTTCATTACCAAACTTATGGCTTCATGCTTTTGTGATTGTTACCACCCATGCTAACTATTAAATCAACTCAACACTACTTATTACACCATTATTCGACCCGTTTGGCTCATCTACGGAATCCTCCATTATGATGACTACCACACGACTTCTACCCAACTCTTATCCTATTATTTAAAGTAACGAACATCGTCACTTCAATCGACACAACCTTTATTCTACAACACAACTATACATATTCAAGCTATCAAATTTCTTAATGTAACGAGTCGAGTTACATACCTTCAAAGCACGCCCTTCAAACGCAAGTCGCCACCGGCTTGTCCACTCGACGCTCCGGTATCTTTTCCTATAGAGTTCAATCATGACGCGTTTAGAACTCTTTTCAATCATATATCACATAGTTTGTCAAAACATCACAATTATGCGTTTTAACTTTAAATTTCAGTTTTGAGCCTTCTTTGAGGCATTTCTACGAACACTTTAAGGGCAGAATTTTACCTGATTTATTAACAAGTTCATAACTTGTTATATAGCCCAAATTTTTATCAATCAAACTATTTAACATAAATATTAGCCTCTATAATTCTGAAATAGCCTCACATATGTCAAATTACACTAGAACAACCCCAAATTTCCTAGTGTTTATCAAGTTCTACATAACCCACAAATCACCTACAATGGTGTCCATGGATTTTGCTAGAATTAAGCATGATTTCAACATGTACTTGCCTAGGGTTTACTCCTAGACACTACAATGTTCTTATTTTATCTATACAACACACATGCATCATCAGATTTCGAATTTCCTAAATTCATGAGAATTTCTAGTAGAGGATTTTCATCGAATTTCACATACCTTATGATCTCCTCACAATGGGGACTACTAATACAAGCTCAGATTTCGTTTTGGACTCGATTTGGACCTTCAATTTGGAGGATTTGACAAGAACTAGGGTTATGGGGAAGATTGGGTTGCCCCCTGTGTTTGATCGATCTCCAGTACACACACAAATGTGTGTTTTATGTTTAATAAATTGTTTTTATTATAATTAGTTTCCATTTAAACACTTTTAGTCCCTCTAATTTCTTTTAGTTCATATTTAGGTGCTTTTTAACCCACTTTTGAGTTAACACAAGACTTATAACTAACTGGGTTATTTCGTCCTAGTTAGTTTGTTCTTGTCTATTTAATACTTTATAATTTTAGTATAAAGTTTTATATTTTTGGGATGTTACACTTGGATCCCAAACAAAATCTGCCCAGATACGGTCCTCACGGACCGTATAGGCTAAAGGCTTACGGTCCGTAACCTAGTCAGCGCACACATGTTTTCCCTTCCTTACGGATCGTAAGGTATACGGCCTTGCGGTTCGTATACGATGGCCAAATACAATAATTTCAACTGCTTACAGACCGTAAAGACAAAGGTCTTACGGTCCGTAAAGGGTCACTCAGAGGAAATTTTTTTGCATGTTGACACCTTTAGTCCCTCCACATTCAAACTTTCAAACATTGTCAAAATTAGTCCTTCTCGTCTAATATTAGGCACAATTGAGAGTTTCTGGACACGTGTCATTATATAATTCGACACGGTTTTACAAATTGTTACATCCTCGCCCCTTTAAAAGAAATCTTGACCTTGAGATTTTATTCAAAAAGATGGCGGTACTTTTGTTGCATAGTGGACTCAACCTCCCATGTATACTCGGGGCCACGACAGGCATTCCATTTAACTTTTATAATAGGTATTAACTTCCTTCAAAGCTTCTTAACCTGTCGATCCACGATCGAAATCAGTTTCTCAACAAACCTCAGGTTTTCGTCAATTTGCACATCGTGATGTGACATTGCTAGCGACTCATCAACTAGACATTTCTTTAAGTTACAGATGTGGAACACATCGTGAATTCCACTAAGCTCCTCGGTTGTTTAAGCATGTAAGCTACTGATCTGACACTTTCAACTATCTCGAATGGTCCGATATATCTCAGGCTAAACTTGCCCTTCTTTCCAAAATACATCACACCTTTCCTGGGTGATACCTTCAGTAAGACCTTGTCCCCTACTTGGAACTTAAGAGGTTTACACCTCTTGTCTGCATAACTTTTTTGCCTATCTCTGGCAGCTTTGAGACGATCATGGATTTGCACAATCTTATCTGTGGTCTCTAGGACAATCTCTGGTCTAGATAGTTGGGCTTCCCCAACCTCAGCCCAACAAACGGGCGTTCGACATTTTCTCCTATACAAGGCCTCAAAAGGAGCATCCTTGATGCTTGTATGATAACTATTATTGTATGAGAATTCTATTACAGGAAGATGGTCATCCCAACTACCACCCAAGTCAATTACACATGCCCTAAGCATGTCTTCCAAAGTTTAGATAGTACGTGCACTCTGTCCATCAGTCTGAGGATGATAATCCGTACTAAAGTTCAATCTCGTGCCTAATGATTAGGGGTGTGAATTTCTAACACGACCCAAAAACACGACACAAACCTAACACGAAATTCACGATTTTGGGTTTAGTCTAAACGGGTTCGGGTCAGTTTCAGGTTGAACCTTCCAACCCGTTTAGCTAAACAGGTCAGGTTCGGGTTAACCCGGTCGGGTTGACCCATTTAACCCGTTTCTATAATATTATATTTTTTACAATATGTTTATTTTATAAATTAAATTTGGTGTGTATTTTATGCTATACATATAACATAAAAATAGAAATTGACAAAAGATTTTATGATTTTAATGTAATTTTATTATCGAATTTGTGTTTATTTTGCAGTAGATGTTAATTTTAATAGATTAATTTGCTGAAAAATATTAAAAGTTAAAAAATTTGGGTTGAACGGGTGGGGTTCAAGTCAGCCTGTGAATATTTGGGTCAGGTTCAGGTTCATATGTATGAAACGATTTTAGGGTTTGGGTCGGGTTCTGAGTTGTCTAAAATTTTTGGGTTCGGGTCGGGTTGAACCTGCCAACCCGCGAACATGACCCGTTTAGCACTCCTAATAATGATTGCTGGAAACTCTTCCAGAAGTGAGATATATATCTAGTATCTCTATAAGATACAATAGATATTGACACACCATGCAAGGACACAATCTCGTACACGTATAATTTAGCCAATTTATCAGAACTATACGTCTCCTTGATTGGCAAAAAGTGTGCTGGATTCGTCAGCCTATCAACGATGACCCAAATCGAGCCATTGCCATGTCTGGTCTTAGGTAACTTGGAAATCAAATCCATAGTTACCATACACTTCCATGTGGGAATCTCAAGCGGTTATAGAAGTCCTGGCGGCTTTTGATATTCAACTTTAACTTGTGCACACGTCAGACACTTAGCTATGTAGGTGGCTATGGATTTCTTCATACCCATCCACCAATAATTCTTCCTCAAATCTCTGTGCATTTTGTCACTTCCAGGATGAACATAATATTTTGAATTATGTGCTTCCTGGAGGATTAGATCTCTAATCCTGTGACACCCCAGGAAACCACGCAAACCTAACTAGCTTCCTCAGTGACCACGTACCAAATTTCGGGACGAAATTTCTTTCAAGTTGGGGATGATGTGACAACCCGAACTTTCAAGGTTAGTTATGTTTAAATCTTTTGATCTCAACTCCTCGTTGTTTCTTAATGTTACATGTCCGTACTCGTGCGATTCTGTTAACTAAGTATGATAACTTCGTTAAACAAACACGTTAGTGTTTTTGGGCCGCAATTGTATTGGGCCACTTCTTAGGGTTACTTGTTCGAGCGGGCCGTACCCTAAACCCTTGTAACCCAATAAGACTAATTAGATCAAAATGAGCTCATTAGACTAACCCGGTTGTATGTAAAGCCCAATTCTTATGTCCATTACAAGTTAATAAACCCATTAAGTGGTTATTTAATTTACTCAAAGCATGTGGTTCAATCTATAATCCAATTACATTTACTTAAGAACCAATAGAATAAATTCGTTTACCTTATGCTTGTACGATGGCTCAAATAGATGGGCTTGAGCCCATTATCGGCTAAAGGAATAACCGCCCCCAAAACCTTAGCTAACTTATATACGTATTATACTCTCATGATAATAGCTTAAAACTAAAACAAACCCCATCTATTCCAAGCTGTGTACGGCAGGAGACACCCCCTGTTCATCGAGACACTAAGTGGTTAGTAAATTCATGTTGGGTGAATATTTAATTCATAAGTGTTAATTCTGTTCGTGTATACATGCATGCTATATGATGTGTACGTAATATGATTTCTGCGCATGATTGCTTTGATTGATAGGATTAGAGGTATTGAAGCAATCAGATTATTGAAACAAGTTGTATGGTTGATTAAATTAATATATGTTGTTATCGAACTGGATGGTTATTTTCCTGAATATCCGATTAAGATTTGTTGAATATTTAGAAGTATTTTGTAGTTAGACTTGGGGTGTTAATTGCATGATTTATTTGTTATCTGTTCATTGACTAGGGATTGTTAGAATAATGGTAATATGCCACCCATGATAATTGTTAGAATTACATGTGCTTTTATTGAATAATGGATTGATGAAATAGATTTCCTTAATACACCATGTAATAGGTAAATGTTGAATAAGGTTATTTGGAAGTAATTAACACAGAAGCTCATTGGGCATCACATGATGATCTGGGCCGAACACCTTGGCATATCACATATATGTAGTTGGGTCACGATATGTTTAAGGGACAGCTCGGATTATGGGGCTAATGTATTTGTGATTGGGCCACACAATGTAGTCTGCAACTTTTAATTGGAATACACCAGTGGGCCGCCCATATAACAAGAACTGATTTGGGAGATAGTTTAATGAGGATCAATTGTTTTGGGCCGGGTAACATCAGTGAGTAACAGGTCAATAGGGCTGTTTTGAGGCCACACTCATTAGCCCAATATACACCCTCACTGATTGATTAGTTAACTAGAAATTGTATTTGGGTTTGGATTAAATGTTTAGGCCACTTAATTGAAAATAGTGACTGTTTGGGCTGTTAATTCGGTTGGGCCGCATTATAGTGTGATTGTTGATTTAGTTAACATGAGTTTTGTAAAATGTGAACTAGTAACATGAACTCGTATTATGATTGATAGTAGGGTTCGAACACTTGCCATAAATTGCGATATGATATGTGTTTTATTTAATTGAAATCTATGTGATAAATGCAAAGAACACATGAGTCACGTGTACACGAACTAACCGTTAATGGTAACCACACCAGGATTTGGTTGACCAATTTGGAACGAATAGTGAAATATAACATACCGAGCAAACCGAGGTGAGTTCACACTCTTTCTAAGGCATGGGATTCCTGGTGGTTGGGAATGGGTTAAAGAATTAAAACGAAACCTACATATCCTCCTTGGGTAGGATATGTACCTCCATCCTCCATGGGTATGATGCCAATATTAATCCTGCGTATTCTCCTTGGGTAGAATACGTACGTTCGTCCTCCTTGGGTAGGACAACAACCTTAAAACTTACTAGACAAAACTCTATCATGAAGTCCCTCATTTTTATATCGACTTAATCGCCGGGCCAATGGCGAGTGGGTCATTAGTTGATAGCGCTATTAGGGTTGACAAGCCTCACACTGTGCCGGTAGGACGGGCGTGTACTAATGGATCTGGGCACTCAGTCAATGATGATAGACATTGACTTAGGGCACAACTTACTTTCGTCAGTTGTCGATATGGTAACGGTCTAGTGGTTCACATGGGGAAGCCCCCACTGATTATGGATATGGTTTGGGAAACAAAGATACTGGTTAACTCGTGGTTTACGAAACAACTTATGGTTTTCAAAACAAAATTGTAAAACTAAACAACCAACTGTGAACTCGCTCAACTTTGTTGTTGACTCGTTGTTACATGCCTTGCAGATCGTTAGGTGCTTTTGGAGCTTGCACAGGGAGGAGTGATCGTTATGGGACATGGACCGTTGAGTTCCATGTTATACATTTAAACTTTATGAACTTATTACTTATGTTTGGGTTTTACATTTTATGCTTCCGCTATTAACTTAAAGTTGGTTACTTTCTTTTAGATACCAATTATATTGTGGTTGGTTTTATTTACTTAATTACGGTATTCAATATGATTGGTGGCTTGATCCTGGTCAGTTACGCCTCCATGCGGTAATACTCCGCTTGTGGATTTTGGGGGTGTGACAGATTGGTATCAGAGCCATTGGTTATAGTGAACTTGGTTTTAAAAAGGGAAAAGCTTTTTGACAAAACCAGACTATAACCTGTACAGTGCTCAACGATCCACAACGACGCTTCGCTCCACGTGCAAGACTCAACACTATAGGTGATATGATTTATGTTTATATTGCCTACTTGTTAGTTACATAGTACATTGTTCATGGTATGCTTAGCCAACATAGTATCTGCTGTTTGAAACGTTGTGTGCTTACTCTCTTCTGTCACTCCACATTTACGCATTGTCACGACACTTTTCTCAACCATGCTCTCTTTATTGTGAAGATCATGAGTGGACGTATCAACCTAACTCAAGCCCAGCTGACGGCTTAAATCAATGAACAAGTTGCTACAGTACTCGCAGCCGCTCAGGCAGGAGGTATAACCTGCCATTGCAACTTACTCTTGGATCTTTAGATCCTACTCTCGTGAACCAACACTTGTGTTTAATTTTGTCTCTTCTTAATCGCACGACAGGTCAACATGCTTAGCCTCCTGTATGTACTTTCAAAACTTTTATGGATTGCTGACCTACTACTTTCAACGGCACTGAAGGAGCTGTAGGCCTCCTCCACTGGTTCTAGAAGCTCGAATCTGTTTTCGAGATGTGTGAATGCCCTGAGGCTCGTAGGGTGAAGTATGCTACTGGTATTCTTGAAGGTGTAGCTCTCACGTGGTGGAACGCTCAGGTCCAAATGCTGGGGTTGGTTACTGCTAATGCCACCCCATGGAACGACTTCAAAGATTTGATCAAGGAAGAGTACTGCAATCGTGATGACATCCACAAGCTGGAAGTAGAGTTCTACAACTTAAAGATGACGGGGTCTGAAATAGAGGCATATAAGAAGAGATCAAACAATCTGGCTATCTTGTGTCCAACTATGGTAGATCCTCCTATCAAGCGTATCGAGCTGTACCTCAAAGGTTTAGTGCCAGAGATCCAGAGTCATGTGACTGCAGCGAACCTCGCCACTATCCAGCAATTTATTCGTTTGGCTCATCGTCTCACTGATCAGGCAGTCGAGCAGCACAGGCTGCCCAAGCGTATATGTACTACTACTACTACTACTTCTGATACCCCCCAGCGACAACAAGCGCAAATGGGATGGAGTCTCAAGCAAGGGTTCAACATCAGCTCAGTCTCAGTCTCAGCAGCGAAAGACTGATGACTATAAGAGCCCTGGTCAGCAATCTTCTGGTAGTCAAGGGCAGGGTGGATACAGAGGAAATCACCCCAAGTGCAACCAATGCAACCTGCATCATAGTGGGCCGTGCAATAAGGGTCGTTGTCAGAGGTGTAACAAGCTTGGTCATGAAGCTAAGGATTGCAGGGGCGCACAACCGGCAAACTAGAATCGTCAACAACAGCCACCAGCTCCACAGAATCAGCAGCAGCAACAGCAGGGTAACAGGGGATGCTATCAGTGTGGTGCTGAAGGTTACTTCAAGAGAAACTGCCCCCAGTTGAACCAGAAACAGAACAACAACAACAATCAGGGGAACGTAAACAATAATGGGGGAAACAATGGTGGCAATGGTGCCAGGGGTCGAGCTTTTGTGATTGGTCAGGGTGACGCGAGGAACGATCCCAACTTGGTGATGGGTAAGTTTCTTCTGGATGACTTCTTTGTTACTGTTTTATTCGATTTGGGTGCCGATACTAGTTATGTGTCCTTAAAAGTTAGCCAAATGCTTAAGCGCACTCCAACACTTTTGAACACCAAACACATGGTAGAGCTAGCACACGGTAAAAGTCTCGAGGCCACACACATAGTTAAGGGTTGTAATCTCGTCTTAGCTGGTCAGACTTTCTCTATCGATCTTATTCCTATCATTCTTGGTAGTTTCGACATCGTTATTGGGATGGATTGGCTATCTCAACATTAAGCGGAGATTCTTTGCAAGGAGAAAATCGTCCGTATTCCTCGTTCTGGTGAAGAACCTCTCATGATTCATAGCGACAAGAGTGGTGCTGTGGTGGGCATCATTTCTTTCCTTAAGGCCTAGAAGTGTATGCGAAAGGGCCACACTGCTATTCTAGCCCTCGTTACTGACACCTCAATGAAAGAAAAGAAGATAGAAGATATTCCGATTGTGCGCAACTTTCCCGAGGTATTTCCTAAGGAATTACCTGGTCTTCCGCCTCATCGTCAGGTTGAATTTCAAATCGAGCTAGCTCCTGGAGCAGCGCCCATAGCTCGAGCACCTTATCGTTTAGCTCCATCAGAACTTGAAGAACTATCCACGCAACTACACGAGCTCTTGGATAAGGGTTTTATTCGCCCTAGCTCTTCACCTTGGGGAGCTCCAGTACTATTTGTGAAGAAGAAACACGGTACCTTCAGAATGTGTATTGACTACCGCGAACTCAACAAGGTAACCGTAAAGAATCGCTATCCTCTTCCACGCATTGATAACTTATTCGACCAGCTGCAAGGGTCGAGCTACTACTCAAAGATTAACCTGACGTCAGGCTACCATCAACTGAGAGTCTGAGATGAGGATATCTCTAAGACAGCATTCAGGACTCGTTATGGGCATTACGAGTTCTTGGTTATGCCTTTTGGATTGACGAACGCACCTGATGTTTTCATGGATCTTATGAATAGAGTGTGCAAGCCTTACCTGGATAAGTTTGTCATTGTTTTCATCGATGACATCCTGATCTATTCCAAGAGTCAGGAGGAACACGAGCATCACCTGAGACTTATTTTGGAACTCCTTCGAACAGAGCATTTGTATGCCAAGTTATCGAAATGTGACTTTTGGCTTCGCGAAGTCCACTTTCTAGGCTACGTGGTAAACAAGGATGAGATTCATGTTGATCCATCTGTAACAACTGTGCTTGTAATCACTATGAACAGTTCTGTTATCAATAAAACAATGTTATTTGATCCCAATGTTTGTTTGATTGTGTTTTACATTTTTCATATTTTGACTTTTATGTAATTTCAAACTCTACATCGCTTTCTGGAGAGTTATACGCAAACTAGTGCGTAAACGTACACAGTTTAATGCGAGAAATACTCCGGAACATCAACATATACTCAACATACCTTAAATAACCTTTACATAACTTAGAAATAAGTTTTGAAGGCTTTGGTATGGCAAAAACAAGTTAATTCGCTTACAGGGACTAAATATGACAAACTGCGAAAGTAGGTCAATTTGAACTGTAACGAACATTCCGGAACATGACCATAAGTTAAACACACCTTAAATATCCTTGACATAGCTTAGAAATAGGCTTTGAGGGGTTCGGTGTGCTAAAATAAACTTTTGGAACATTCAGGGACTAAAAGTGTTAAAAAGTGCACAAGTTTGCATTTTCGCGCATAACTTACGTTCTGAATACAACTGGACATCCAAAAATTTATGTAAGCATGACTACATTATATTTTAGTGTTCGCCTTAAGAAAAATCCATTCGTTTCGTCATTTGGATCGTTTTTCGCGCTTATGCGCATTTCGTCGTAATTAAGCGAACATCGCGTTCGTACGACCAAACGAACCATCATCCGACATATTTTTGAACATGTTTCATGTCCACAATGTTTAGACAACATTTTAGGGCCTTAAAGATGGCTTTACGGGCCTTGGAAGTGTCGGAAATGCCTTGAAACACGTGCAGGGACCAAATGTGTAATTTTTGAAACTTGCTGAATCAGGTGAGGGTGTCGCGTAGCGCGAGCCCTAAAGGCTCACCTGTCGCGCTACGCGACTGACTGATCTGGGCCAGATTCAATGTTTAATCACAAGTTGCAGCCACTTTAATCCTCCACCACATGTTTGCAACTTGCTTAATCACTAGGATTAGGAACATATGTGGCACCATGACTTTCCGACAAGTGTACGGCCTTGATCGTTTCCCCTTTTCCAAGAAACGATCCTAGCGGTGGTGCATATCCTATAAATACCCATCCATACTCAACCCCAAAAACCCACAAATCTGATTAGGAGAGCTCTAAGTTGGAACCTTCGTTTCATACCTGAGCTATTTTGATCTGGGTTAGCTTTCGGGGACCCTTCGTAAGTATTCTTTCGTTCTTTTATCGCTTTCGAGTCCGAAAGTCAAACTTTGTTTGACTTTCTGCATTGACCAGTTTATGGTCGATGCAAAGTTCGTTTGAACTTCATAACGTGAGCGTGATCACGATGGTTATAGTCCCTAGTGACTATACCTACTGATTACCACGTTATCTAGGCTCAGTGACGAGCCGTAGTTTCGGGCAGAATACGTATTCTTGGGTATTTTGTAACCAAACTACTCTTAGGCATCACAACCGTTTGTTGTGATACCAAACCTATTTTCTAAACTTAGTTAAGCATGTTTTAACATGCTTAACTCGTCACTTTTAGTTTAGTGCTTATATAGGGTCGTAAGGTAAGCGATCTAAACAATCGCTTATACTTTCGAACCCGACCCAGTTTGGTCGATCATTAGGATCCGACCAAATACATTAGGTGACCATATTGTAGGGAATAACCTTCCGAGGTTATACCCTATGGTCACATCGTTTAAGTAGTTGTATGATAGGTAGTTTATATGCCTTAGGTAAATTACCAGAATACCCTTTTCATACATAATTGGTAATTAAGCATATGTAACCTAAACTTTTGTCACGTAACTGATTATGTAACATGTTTAGGCATATAATACTTGTCATAGGACTAGTTAGGCGGTCCGAACGCGTTTCACGCGCACGACACGTTAAAGTAGCATAAGCTTCCTAAACGGGTCGTAATGGGTCGTAAACAATTATGTTAAGTTTCATTTAGCATGTAGGCTTTGTTAAACCATATCACGTGAGTTCCTACACTCATTTGGTTTACAAACCCTAATGCTACCCAGTCTTCCGATTTAGGTCCGGTTTATTAATGTAGTTACCTATATTAGGTGCCGTTTGATATTCCGAGATCTATAGCATTACTTGGTGGTTATCTTTATACAACTGAGCAATCTCAAGTGAGTACATAGAACCCCCCTCTTTTACTGTTTTCCAAACTGTTTTGGGGTGGAACACATGTGCCTACTTGTTACTTTCCTGCTTTCCAGTTTTCACATCATATACTGCTATGTTCGTTAGTACATTATAGTACATGATTTCATTACATTTCATGCTAGGTATGCCCATTGTGTGCATTACTTAGTACATCGTTTTACATGACATTTCACGCTATGTATGTTCATTTGATTACATACTTAGTGCATCGTTTTCACATGCTCACATTTTGTTATGACATTTGGTTTGTTTACATGGGACAATATATCCATTAACATTAGCTACGCCGTTCGTTAGTAGGTAGTGGTACCATAGGAATTGACAACTCCCGTTCCGGACATCCCAGGGTAAGGGGACAGAAAGGAATGACCGAATTCGTTGACATTAAGACAGATAGACCTTTAATTTGTTTAAAGGGTTTTATCACCACAGTCGCCAGGCTTGGATGTATGCATTTTCACAATACCGCATAAATGTTCATATTAAATAGTTGCATGCATTTACACAAAAACATAGCTTTGATTTAAACCAAGTTTTACTTCAATACTTTGTTTTTGTGCATATGGTTTAGTTGAGACATTTCACTTGCCATACATGACATTTTGACATAGACATTTGACATGGATATTTTGACATAGACATTTGACATGACATTTTGACATAGACATTTGACATGATTTACATCTTGACATAAACACTTTGACATATTATTCAATACATTTGACATTTTGGTTAAACATAGACTTCTTACATTGATTGGTTTGGTTTGATTAAGTGATTAAGTAACGATGCGTGTGTAATATGATACAAGCATGGTGGATACGCCGCTGGTACTTCCTATATATAAGTGTTTGTATGGTATTATATGGCGTAACGTTATTTGAATCATTTCAGTTTGAGACATAGAACATTTTATACAAATAACATACTTTTCACAAGACATTGATTTACAAACAACTTATCTTATACAAACACATCTTTTTACATGGATATTTATTTAACCTGACATTTACTTATACATATCATCTGATCTTATTGTTTTCAAATGATTTACAAGACAAAACAAATTACAAGGTTCATGACTAAATTTTTTTCTTAAACATAAGTCATGAATCTTATTTTCACAAACCTATGTATCTCACAGGCATTTTTATGCTGACGTACCTATTTTCACATGTGTTTTCAGGTGCTTTTCCATAGGAAGTTGATCATGATACTAGGGCGGACCTGTGCCTTAGAGACTTTAAAAGATGATAGACTATGTTTAATTATGTTCTGAACTCTGTATTTCCTGTGTTAAGACAATGTGACTCTTGTTTAATAAATAAAATACAACTTTGTTTGCCATGGATTTGAAACAATTAATTCTGTCGCGATCACTCCCCGGCGTTTCCGCCGCGGTTCGTTGTTCTACGCGGTCGGGGTGTGACAGAAGAGTTGGTATCAGAGCCAATGGTTATAGGGAATTAGGTTATTAGTAATGCTTTGACCTAGACTATAACTTTTCTAGGAACCTAACACAAGTTATCTTGTGTTTAGATCTTAAAACATGTACATCACCTATCCTTAGGTGATTAACAAAACAAGGAACCAAAATTTTTCCGAAACAATTTTTGAAAAACAATCATCTGTTTTTAAATAAATTTTTACAAGGTTTTGAACCCTCTGTTATATGGTTTTGAACCCTTTTCAGTTTGGTTTTTGGCCTTGTGCCTTCAAATTTTCAAAAAAATCCCGTCAAACGTTTTGGGTTTTAAATAATGTGAACGTGTGCAAACTGGAAGGGTGAATGCCTGTATTCTGAGTTTTCTGTCTAGGCAAGCACTTCGTATACATCTCAACCAGACGCAGAGACCAGTTGTGCTTACCTGGGAATTCTTGGGATGAGTGTTCACTTATAGGCGAGCATGTCTTCATTATACATTATTTTTGACCCATTTACTTTGATTAGTCACTGTGTGTCGTTTGTTTGCTTTGTGATACGGACGAATGACCACCATCTTTGCTTTTGTTGATTTTGTTTCATCTCATTCTTTTCATCCAATCATCTCACTCGTTTCTTTTCATGTTTCCTCTTTTAGAATGCCTCCTCGACGCGAAAATCCGATTGCAACTGCCGAACTGGCAGAAATCATTTCAGAGCAGATGGCTGCTCAATTTCCAAATCTCTTTGCTCTGTGGAACCAGGCCAACAACAACAACAATGTTCCATGCAAGTACAAGGATTTTAACCAGGCTAAACCACTCAAGTTTAGTGGTTCTGAAGGAGCAACCGGGCTTCTTCAGTGGTTTGAGAGCATAGAGAATACTTTTCGCCATGTGCAGTGTCCGGATAATCGCAAGGTCGAGTCTCCTCGAGTGTATTTCAGAAGAGGGCTTTGACATGGTGGAACGGGGTTATGAGAGACCAGGGTGCTGAAGTTGCTCTCGCACAGACATGGGCTGAACTTAGAGCCCTTATGATGAGGGAATTTTGTCCTCGTCATGAACAGCGAGCGTTGGAGAAGGAGTTTGATGTTTTGAAGCAAGATAGTGGCGAACACAGGGCTTATACTGATCGGTTTGAAGAGTTGAGTTTGCTTTGCCCGACAATGGTCACCCCACTCGACAAGGCTATCGAGAGATACATCGATGGTCTACCTGACTCAGTACAAGACATTCTTACTGGTAGTAACCCTGCCACACTTCGTCAGGCGATCGAGTTATCTGCGACATTGACTGAGTCGCAGATCCGGAAGAACAAGTTACATCGGAAGGGTGACAAGGGCAAGAAGCAGTCGGGTGACAAGGAAGATAGCAAGAAAGGTCAAAACTTGAATGGAAAGAACTCTGGTTCTTCAAAAAGGGCAAAGAAGCGAAAGGCTTCCCAAAATTTTGCTATCACTGCTCAAGCTAACCAGGTAGCTCCCAACCAACCTGCACAGCCTCCAGCGAAGAAACCCTATTCAGGGAATGCACCTTTGTGCAATAGATGCAACAGTCACCACCAGCCGCATTTTCCATGCCGTTTCTGTACTAACTGTGGGAAATCAGGCCATCTCGCCAATGT
>JARYGA010010720.1:0-33674 GCA_030545235.1 Helianthus tuberosus
ATTTGCCACGCCGAAATGCGTTTGAAGTCATGGCCACTCGTATGCCTGTAGTCGACGAGGGCCACTTGTATGACATCGTCTTCCGTAAGATCACCAGCGTCGTTTTCAACGGCTTTAAAAAGAGACTTAATTCTTGAATTGTTCAAACAAATAGGTCTAAAACATGAAGAAAGTGCATCCATGGTTCGGTGATGTCACCTATATGAATACAGAATTGTTGGAAAATACTATGAATACAAAACTGTTGGAAAATACATCCCCAAAACGGACCCGAGGGATCACGAGGCCTATAGCGATAAGCGTTGTGACCCATGATTCATACAACGCAATGTCCTCTTCTTCGGTCCATGGTATTGTTACCATTTTATATAAATTTTAAAGAGAAAATGAGATGAAAGTTGAGAGAGTTTTGTGAGAAATGAGAGTTTTTGTAACATAAAAATGATAGAATTGGTTAGATTTTATAGGAGCTAATTTTTTGAAAGTAAAAAAAAAATTAAATAATAATTGTTGGGGGGCAATGACTATAAGCCAAACCAAACCAAACAAAACGTGACACGTCGCCACCCTTAAGTCCTTCACGCCGGTTGAAAATCCACCGTCTCTAGCCCGACCCCGTTGGCGTGCCGGCGTGGAGAGGCTTCCACGCCATTTTCCCACTCCCACACTGTATGATCTAACATATTTAACACTAGCACCAGTACTATGATACACGCACACGAGACATCAAATGATAACTCACATGATTATTAAAACTTAACATTTTATCATGGATTAGTTACTTAAATTTGTGAACGTGTATATGAAGCGATGAAAATGTAAAAGAAGAGTGAAAAAAAAAATAAACGTTCACTGATTTGAGATTTGAATTCAAATTTAAATTCAGATATTATTCTTGACTATTCATAGAAAGTATGACATGTTTGCAACTCATGAAAATTATTAGTTGTCTTATTAATTTTCTTAATTTTCATATTTAATTTCTTAATTAATAAAGGGATGAATATCTATTAGATTTTCTCATTCAATAATATCATTTTTCCATTGAAAAGTACTCCTCTCTGTTTTTCTTTTTGGCTTCCGCTTCGTGTAATATGCGACGAATTGCAATATCTTCCTACGCTACATTCACCTTTTAATCATATACTAGTAGTGAGACTCGTGTGCAAACACGGGTGGTTTATAGAAAATCATGCATAACACATTTTACTTATAAAATATTTAGTTTTTGTTTTCCAAAAGGTTAAATATAAGTAACCTTTTGCGTTTTCATATGATTAATAACACAGATTTTAGGTTTCAAAAGAGTGTATCATTTGTTTGAGGTATGTAAAACTCTGTTTGACTAAAGTCAACCACTGTTGGTAAAGGGTAATCTCTGTTTTGCCAAATCACTGTTTCTCAAGACTCTGTTTGTAACCAAACAGAGATTTCAAACATATGTTTCTCATACCACTGTTTGAAATCCTAACCTCTGTTTGTAACCTCTGTTTTAAAAACCAAACCTCTGATTAATAAACAAATTTTAGGTTTCAAAAGAGTGTATCATTTGTTTGAGGTATCTAAAACTCTGTTTGATTAAAGTCAACCACTGTTGGTAAAGGATAATCTCTGTTTAGGGATGGCAATGGGTCGGGTTTGGGACGGGTTTAGGTAATCCTAAACCCAAACCCGATTAGATAAGCTTGTCCCAAACCCGTCCCAAAACCCGTCGGGTTTATAGCGGGTAAATACCCATCGGGTATCGGGTATACCCGCGGGTTTCGGGTAAACCCATTAATTTAAAAATATTACTCGTTGGGTATACTCATCTCAAAACCCATTGGGTATCTATCGGGTAACTACTAACCGGTTACATTTTGTATTGTTATTATAAAAATATATATCAAATAACTACAATGTATACGGAATAGAATACCTATATGCGTAAAATCGGATGTATCATATATTACATATTAACGATATAAAAGAAATTATATCAGGTATACAATCGGGTAAACGGGTACACTTTATCGGGTAATTGGGTCGGGTAAACGGGTATATCACTTAATCCCAAACCCGTCCCAAACCCGCGAAAAAAATAAAAACTATTCCCAAACCCGTCCCAAACCCGATTAACCGACCCCAAACCCGTCCCAAATGTGTCGGGTTTCGGGTTTACCCATCGGGTTCGGGTTTGATTGCCATCCCTATCTCTGTTTCGCCAAATCATTTCTCAACTCATACCACTGTTTGAAATCCTAACCTCTGTTTGTAACCTCTGTTTTAAAAAGCAAACCTCTAATTAATAAACAGATTTTAGGTTTCAAAAGAGTGTATCATTTGTTTGAGGTATCTAAAACTCTGTTTGACTAAAGTCGACTACTGCTGGTAACGGGTAATCTTTGTTTCGCCAAATCACTGTTTCTCAAGACTATGTTTGTAACCAAACAGAGGTTTCAAACATATGTTTCTCGTACCACTGTTTGAAATCCTAACCTTTGTTTCAAAAACAAATATTACAAAAGGAAAAAACAAACATCCAAAGCTGGTGGCAGTTTCCCAGCAACATTCCATGTACTAATAGACACTCACTCTAGAAAAAACAAAATAAATAAAGAATAAAATACAAAGTATCAGATCAATGATCAATCTGTTGAATGCTAATGGTAGCCAAATAATGTGTGAGAGGGAATGCCATCATACTTGAGTTCTTTTGCATCAATGTACTGTGCTCTAAACGTCTCTTACTTTCGTCGTCTTGACATAGGAACAGCACCTGAATACCCAAGATAAATAAGTGTACTAAGATAAGTGAAGAAACATTTGTTTGAATCTCAAGTAAAAGTGTTCGTAAAGTTATGCATGAAAGCAATATCATGATTTTTGTTTTTGAAAGCAATAACATCTTTGGTCTGATATATTCATATCCTTATAAAGGAGCTAAATTGTTGTCACACACCAACCGATGGCGGAATCATCGGGGCATGGCACTGAGCGAAACAGATTGTCCAGAAGTTTCCACAACAATTATCAAAACTATTCAATTTAAATAATACGTCCCATACTGTATCTCAAACAGTCAAATAATTATTACAGACAAACATCAAGACAAATATTCTGTTCCGACAACTCAGATTTAAATAAGTAGCAGTTGTTTATCTGCTTCTAGAGACCCCTGATTCGTTATCTACAGACAACTATTTGTTGGGCTCTAAAGCTTTATTCTAGCTTCAAATTCCTACCACATGTGCGTCCTAAGCACCTGTCACATACGTTAAAATAAAGTCAATACATAAAATGTAAAGGTGAGCATACAAGTTTGATAATAGCATATAGAGTTCGAATTCGTTTACGCATAACCAGCACGTACACATAGTGAAATGAAGCACGTTAGTTATCGACATAGATCCATCGATACCAATGACTGCGGGTTGACTGCCCGAGGCAGTTCGCAATACATGATTACCACCGTAATCCATGCAAGTAAAAGATCCTTAACAACCCCCGTGTGAACGGGTGCTGAGTCCAAACTATAGTACTATCGTTGCTAAGGCAGGTAGACAGCATTCCATGTGTAAACATAACAAACAAGCATTCATGAGCCACGCATAACATGCATTAACGGTTAGCGTTCAAATAGTATTTGAGTAGTGTGATTGTTGTAGTTTGAATATTCGTAACGTATGTAACACCCAAAAGTGCTTAAAGCAAAAAGGGATCGAGTATACTCATAGTGATTTATGGATTGAAGGGAGCGCTTAGCGAGTACGGTTAACCTGAATAGATTCGGTAGCATAACGATAAGTGAAACGTAAAACGGGAAACAAGTGTAGGCGAGTCGGACAGCTGGTCGATCGGACGGCAGTTCGATCGGACGGCAGTTCGATCGAACGGCTGACCGTTCGGTTGACAGTCCGCTCGAACCGCTGTCCGGTCGGTTGGTAGGCCGATCGGATGGCTGTTCGAGTGGATTGTTTCTTACTTTGAGAAGATGTGTTTGCGTATGATGGCTTGACTTTTGAAGTTTTCGTTGTAGCATTTGAAAACATTGAAGTACCTTTACCTTTCAGGTCGGTCGATCGGACGGCTGTTCGATCTGCCGGCAACCCGTTCGGTTAGGCATTCAAATGAATTGCAATGTTTAGTCTTTGGATCGGACAGGTGCTCGATCGGATTGGTGTTCGATCAGACAGGTCAACAAGTCAAAGACTTTAAATAAAATGTAAAGTATGGTGCAATGGATCGGATAGTTGATCGATCGAATAACACAACTGCTGTTCGATCGGACAACAGGGTGTCACCTGATCAGACGGCTGTTCGATCGGGTGGCACTTCTAGTGCATTGAACATGTTGAAAATCGATTAAGTGTTGAAGTATAGTATCTCATGATCCGAAGAGTAATCCGATCGGACAGTAGTTCGATCGAACAACAGTTCGTTCAATACCATTCTTCAAAACAAATTGATTGTGTGGGACCATGTGCTAGCCGATCGGCTGGCCAGTCGATCGGCTGACTATCCGGTCGGCTGGCTGTCCGTTCGGACAGCAGTCCGATCGGTCAGCATCCTGACCTGATCAGCCCTTGCGTCTAACACTTGGTTGTTCTGTTTGTTTATCGTTCTATTGAGGTATTTTGACAACGAGTAGAACCATAGATCCCTCGTCCTTACTTGGTTCCTTGGGTCGGACAGGAATCACCCAAATCCGGTCGGTGGACTGTTCGGAACGAAGTTTAACGTTCAACCCGGAGTCGGTTAACCTCATGGATAGAATCCGGATCTTGAGCCATACAACCACCGAAGTGATTTGTAAACCGGCTCAGGGTCCGTTTCTACCAATTTTGAAGTTATTGAGTGAAAAAGAGTTGAAAGAAAGTTGAAATCCATCTTCCAATCCTTTTCACTGAGTACATGTTTAGATCTTATGAAAGATCTTTGTTTGTTTATGTGGAAATCGGCTAGATCCAAGTTGTTCTTGGTGGATTGAGGTCAAAACATAAAGTTCTTCAAGAACCCATGATGACATCATCCTAGAACACTTGATTCTTGGTGATTTCATGGTCAAAAGTTAAGATTTGAAAGATAGAAAGGTGTAGGAGTGTGTATAGATCAAGAAAGTACAAGATTTAGGACGAAAACTTACCGGAATCGAGAGAAATCTGCGAAAAGGTGAGCTGAGTGTGCTGGTCGAACAGAGGTTTCCAAAAGTGGAAAAAGATGACAATGACAGGGGTATTTATAGGATGACAAAAGAGGAAAGTGCTGGCCGATCGGCCAGGCAGCTCGATCGGACAGCCTGTCCGATCGGACAGCAGTCCGTTCGACTGGCTGTTCGATCGGCTGGGAGCCTGATCGATCAGTCGCACCTTTTGAGTGTTTCGCGCGATAGTTTTTGATATTTCGATTTCGATTGCGAGCGGTTCGATTCGATAGGGTTTCCTAGTCAAATTACTTTCAGTCCCAACTACTTCGTATCTTGCGTAATCTATTTTACACTATCTATCATAGTTCGATCGTGATTCGAGTTCGAGTTCGATTACATTCGAGTTTCGATTGAGTTCGCTTGATTACACAACATAACATAATTAAACATGCACAGGTAACACGTAAGGCACACACACACGTATAATAACAAGTAAAAATACGTAGTTCGAGTTGCGAATTGATGTCGATTCGATTAACATAGCTTGGTTATTGGTTGATTAACTTTATCGCATTGTTACTTCCTATAGTTCACAGTCGTAGGTCGATTGAATAATGATTAACACAATTCGATTATTGCAATTAATGACACTTACTCCACATAATACGAATTAAATAAAGAAGTTTCTATAAGTCAAGTTGCGCGAAATCGGTCGTTGACTCAGACCTTGACTTTGACTTTGACTTGTGAAAACACGGGGTGTTACAATTGTGACTATCAATGATGCGGTATCTTAACATAATAGCAAGCGTGTCAGTTAAACTTGCATTCTATTTATTTTCTTTTACCTACTTTACAAATTATTAAAAAAGTACCAAATATAGAAAACGACGACGTACCAAGTGACTCTAACAAAACCTCAACCTTTGTCCCACTTGATTGTGGGCCTGATCTCCAACACCTACAACATTTAAATTTAGCAAAAACAATAATAAGATTTTTGTCTTCCAAATATTTAAATTAAAAAGAATTTAAAAATGAATTAGAACAGAGATTGTATCTACAATACAGTCAACTGCATCATGTTCTTAAATCTTAACTACAGTCACTGTGAAAAAAACACAAACAATAGAACATAAAGCTTTTGGTTGTACAAAAACAATATAACATTTCCCAGCCTATATAATTATACCTATGCTTGGAATTTGTTGGTTAATTGAAATTCTTTAGAACAAAACTACCTTTGATATCACGATTCTTGTTTCGTATCTGTGTTCTTGCCTTCACGAATATCGAGTTTTGTGACTTGTGTATACGCTGCAGTTAAATATAAAATGTTAGCATAAACAGAAAACGAATTCATAAAACATTTGTGGGAAAACTTTGCCTCGTTTGATACTTATAATAAGTATAGAAACAGTACCTGATAGCTATCTTCTCTTCTTACATCAGGAACAAAAAGTTTAATAGCAGCCTATAAATGGTTAAGTTTATGAGCTAATAACATACTGTGAAGGAATAATTTCATGTATACTCTTAGAAAAGCTTAAAGTTGTGTATTTACCCCTCCATAGCAAATAAAATAAGTACTTGAAAGCGCTCATAAGGAGCAAAAATTCTAAACTCGTCACGTTCAGCTACGTATAGTTCTCTGTCTGATTGTCGTTTTTCTGGTTTGAACTTGAACACATCATGTAAAAGTTCGTTTTCCTATGTCACATATTCAGACATTCAGTTAGTTATACCAATATACAATATAGAAATAATAAAAACAGATAATAGAAGGTGAAGCAAACCCTACCTTCATGTGCACAACAAAACCCGAGCCTCGCAACCGCTTCAGAAAATTAAGCTACATAACATACAAAAACAATTCAAGAAGAGCATTTTAAGAATATTATTTGCAAGGTCGTAATGAATAAGACAAACCTGAATTTGTTGTGGTAACGTTTCGACTTTTAATGTTTGTTTACCAACTCTTACAAAAATTTCTGGGATACGGCCATCCTAAAAGTGACACGTGTATAACCATAAAACCTCAGAACTTAAATGAAGCATTATTGTAGAATTAAGGATATAACATTTTACCTTCAGTATGTTTTTTGACATTAATCTCTTCTGTTGCTGAGGTGTCACCTTCAAACTTTTGTTGCTGTTGTTAAGGTATCAATCGATACCTGCTGGTTTTGTGACCCATTTGAAGTCAGATTTGTTCCCCTTTGAAGTCAGATTGTATCTACAACTGCATCATGTGCTGCTAATTGAGACAATAAACAACACAGTCAATAGAACAGAGATTGTATCTACAACACAGTCAACTGCGTCATGTTCTTAAATCTTAACTACAGTTACTGTGAAAAAAACACAAACAATGAAAATCAGCCTCTAATCAACACATTACCCTATTTTCTCTAGAAATACAAGACTTCACTGTAGATTCATAACACCATGATCTGACCTAACTGCTTAGGGCATCTAAGAACACCAAAATTGGGGTTTCTACAAAAACACAAACAGAGAAAATGAATGAAAAAAATGACATACCATTGAGTATTAAGAGTGTAAAACAACTTGATCGAACCTGAAACAGCAGATGCAGCTCTCGATCGTCAAAATTCAAGTTTTACAATCAACTTTCATCACAAAAAAAAAACCGGTTACGATCAACGATCAATCCTAATATTGATCTTAATATTATGATTTATGAAACCCTAATCCACATTGTTTGTTTGAAGAAACATAACAACAACAACAACAACCATACCCAGTAAATCCCACAAATAGCAAAGCTACTTATAGGGTCTGGGGAGGGTGGGATGTAGACAGACCTTGCCTCTATCCCTAGGGATAGAGAGGCTGCTTCCAGAAGAGACCCTCGGCTCCAAGACGGACAACATACCAACACATCAAGTCAAAGAATATAGACAAATAGAATATAGAAAAAAGCAGTCACATATACCAAGAAAGTGATCAGAGTGACACAGTATAAAGTAAATCATGTATAATAGCATACAACCACATTCCGACATAAACACAAGAAGTCAATCGCTGGTAAAGTCACTTAAAGAATAAGAAAAACCTACGTCCCAAAAATACCCCTAAGACCTTACTGCAATATCCTCTAGAAGTCCTTAAATCTAATCCTACGCCTCCACGAAGTCCTATCTTGGACCATGTCCTCGGAAAGATGCAACTCTAGTAAATCATGCCTAATCTACTCTTCCCATGTCAGTTTGGGTCTGCCTCTTCCTCTCCTCCCCTCCACAGTAAGAGTTTCCACCACTCTAACTGGTGCCGTCATTTGCCTCCGCTTCACATGCCCAAACCATCTCACTCTCCCCTCCTTAATCTTATCCGATATACTAGCCACTCCTAATCTTTCCCTAAAAACCTCATTTCTTATTCGATCCAACCTCGTGTGTCCACACATCCACCTCAGCATCCTCATCTCTGCTACCTCCATCTTGCGCGCTTGTGTCTTCTTGATAGCCCAACAGTCTGTTCCATATAGCATAGCTGGCCTAACTGCTACCCTGTAAAACTTCCCCTTTAGTTTAGTTGGGAATCTCCTATCGCACAATACTCCACTTGCTGCCCTCCATCTACACCAGCCAGCCTGTATGCGATGGGTTACATCACTATCTATGTCACCATCCCTTTGTACAAACGACCCCAAATACTTAAATTTAGTTGCATGTGGGACCAATTGATCCTCAATGGTGATTTGGGTGTCATCGTCATCGGATACACCACTGAAATCACAGTGTAGATACTCAGTCTTTGATCGACTAATCCTTAGGCCCTTGCCCTCTAGAGCGACTCGCCACTCCTCTACCCTCGCGTTCAGGCACTGTTTAGTTTCTGCAATCAACACAATATCGTCTGCAAAAAGCATGCACCACGGGACTGGCTCCTGGATCAACTTGGACAACTCATCTAAGACCACCGCAAAGAGAAAAAGGGCTCAACGCAGACCCTTGGTGGAGTCCTACCTCCACGGGAAAGGAGTTTGTATCCCCTACAGGCGTGCGAACACTAGTTTCCGTTCTATCGTATGTATCCTTAATTATGTCAATATACTTCCCAGATAGCCCTCGACCCTCCAAACTATCCCAAATCAGTTGTCGTGGGACAGTGTCATATGCCTTTTCAAGGTCGATGAACACCATATGTAAATCTTGCTTCTTCGCTCTATATTTTTCCATCAATCTCCTTAGAATATGTATCGCTTCTGTAGTTGACCTCCCTTTCATAAATCCAAATTGGTTTACTGAAACATGTGTTTCTCTTCTAATTCTAGTTTCAATTACCCTCTCCCAGAGCTTCATAGTATGACTTAGTAGTTTGATTCCTCTGTAGTTCCCACAAAATTGAGCGTCTCCTTTTTTCTTGTATAAAGGCACCACTACATTACTCCTCCACTGATCTGGCATTTTTCCAGTCTTGAAAATACTATTGAACAAAAGTGTTAACCATCGGACTCCTTCTTCCCCCAAACACTTCCACACCTCAATCGGTATGTTGTCCAAACCTACTGCCTTGCCTCTTCCCATCTTCCTAAGTGCCATCCTCACCTCTTCCTGTGTGATCCTCCTGCAGTAGCAATTATTCTGTTGTCGCCTTTGAGTTCTGGGATTGCTGCTATCTTGTTGGTATGTCCTACCGTCGTTGAAAAGATTATGGAAGTAGGTTTGCCATCTCAACTTAATGTCATGTGCCTTGACTAAAACACTTCCATCCTCTCCTTTGATAAACTTTACTACTCCTAGATCCTGTCTTCTTCGCTCCCTAGCTTTTGAAATCTTGAACATATCATGCTCCCCCTCTTTTGTTTCCAAACGTTCATACAATTATTTATAGGCTGTGTTTTTTGCCTCGGTCACCGCCTTTTTCGCTTCCCTTTTTGCCTTCTTGTATATCTCCCTCACCCTTAGCCGCTCCTCCTCATCTGTGCATCTCAAAAGATCTCTAAAACTCTGTTGCTTATCCTTTATTTTGGCATGCACGTCTTCGTTCCACCACCAGGACTCCTTATGCCCACTAGTCTTTCCTGTTGTAACCCCTAGCGTCTCATTCGCCACCGTAGTGATTGTAGTCGCCATATCCTCCCACATCCGGTTTGTGTCGTCACCTAGTTGTATCGATGTCATCGAGTTAACTTTATCTCTAAACATCGTAAGTTTTTTTCCCTTCAGGTCTCCCCAACGGATCCTAGGTCGGTATTTCCTCTCCCCCTCAGACCACCTTACTTTTATGGCTATATCTGCTACCAGCAAATGGTGTTGAGTCGCTGCAGTCTCCCTTGGTATAACCTTGCAGTCCATCCACATCCGTCGATCTTCCTGCCTCATCAAAAGATAGTCGATTTGTGTGTTACGTCCTCCGCTGCTGAAAGTGATCAAATGAGATTCCCTCTTCCTAAAGAACGAGTTTACAATACCTAGGCCGTGAGCTGCCGCGAAGTCAAGAAGGTCTCTACCAGGGTCATTCCTATCGCCAAAACCAAAACCCCCATGTACCAACTCAAAGCCATCACTATCCTTACCAATGTGCCCGTTAAAATCTCCTCCTATAAAAATTTTCTCCTCCCTAGGTATGGCCCTTATTACTACATCTAGACAATCCCAGAACTCTCTTTTCTCTTGTTCTCCTAGTCCCACTTGCGGTGCATAGGCGCATACCACTGTCACTACTTGCTCACCTAGTACTAACCTTAGTGCCATAATTCTATCGTTGTGTCGTATCACCTCAATTACATTCTTATGCAATTCTATAGAAACCAAAAATCCTACTCCATTCTTGGCCCCATCAGACCCGGAATACAACAACTTATACCCATTCCGCTCTTCTGCTCTATGTCCTTTCCACCTAGTCTCCTGAAGGCACGCTATCTGTACCCTACGTCTTTTAAGTGCGTCTATCACTTCCAACAATTTACTACTAAGTGTTCCTACGTTCCAAGATGCCACCCGTAAACTACACCCTCTAACTTTACCCTTACCTGCACCTCTCGTCCTTGGACATGATCTCAAGTAAATGTCATGGTTTCCGTTGTTTATGGTTACAGCTAATAACTAACCACAAGGTAACAAACAACGTGCAACACAAAGTACACAAAGGGCAAAACTATACAATCCGAAACAGCAAGCACGCAATGACAATAAATAGCGTAGATGACTATGACCAAGTTAACACGAAAACACAATAAGCCACACAAAATGTCTGCTATTATTATTAGACTTTATATTCAGGGTTTTTTTTTTTTAAACAAAAGCACCTGGCCTGAAAAAATATTATTATATCGCAACGAACAAAAACGCCTAATTTCGATGATTCACGGTTTCGATGATGCAATGCAAAAGCTAAACAACTAAATAATCTAATCTTCTAAAACAATATTATTATATCGCAGCAACAAAAACGCCTAATTTCGAAATCTTAGAACGAGAAATTATGTCAAAACTTTTCTTCAAAATAACCGGATCAAAACCCTAGGGATGCTGTTGAAATTGAAGGTGTTGTGATATCAGATACATTAATGGAACAGACTTACGTGTATGATTGTGATGCTGTTGAAATTGGAGGTGTTGTGTGAATTGTGTGTGTATGAGACGGTGGGTAGGTGATTTGTATAGTTATATGTATAATTAGTATGTATGTTATATGTATATGTATAGTTATGCTGAGGGTCGACTACACCTGGGTGTTGTGGTAAGACACTGCCACCGGAAAAAATCGTCTGTGGCCGGAGATGTGAACAGAAAACACTTCTTGAACTCGTCGGAGATATTGGAGGCGTAAGCCTGTCTTGATTTGTGTTCGCACGAACGGAGAGAAGAAGAACTTGGGCTGGAACAGGACCTTCAAAAAAGCAAAAAAGAAGAAAAAGGAGAAAAGTTGCCGGATTAAACCGGTGGCGAAACGAAAGTTGGCCGGAGTAAAAAGTGGCCGTTGGGTTGTACGGAGAGAAAAGATCAACATCCAAAGATCAATATTGTTTGAAGAAACATAAGAGCTCTTATGTTTGAAGAAACATAAGAGCTCTTAATAACAAACCTCCATAGTTAGCAGAAATATCTTCCATCTTCCATCAACTCCCAGATTGTTTGGCATAAGATAATAGCAATGAAAGCAAGCTATAATACCTTTAAAAAATCCAAAATCATTATAAAGAAATTAAAACATACCCTGTTTGCAATGAGATTCTCTTTCTTTCGGTTTTTGAACAAAGCTAATTGGAATTCTTCCTGTTAAAGGTATACAAATCTCATCACCAATCCAACTACAAACCAACCTAACATCAAATTTCATTAACGATGAATGAAGCTACATCAACTTTGAGTAATAGTTTACCTGATCTTACAAATCTCATACCAATCAAACTTGATACTGAAATTATTTGAACTGGAAACATCAGGTTATTACGATTTTGAGAAATCTCAGTCTACTGCAGTTTCTGAATCGAAATATTTCTTGTCCGATTGATGTTGAAGCCAAAAAAGTATGGAAAAGATGTGATGCATATACATCTGCCTTTATTACAACAAGTTTGTCATCCTCAATGCTTTATCTTGCACATGGTATTACCTGTTCAACAAAAATCTACCTGTTTCTGAGTCTATAGGCAGGGAAATTTGCTACTATATCATGGTAGAAAATTTACAATTAAAAAGAAAAAAATACCGATTAGAATGGCATTTGGCTATCGATCCATTAAAGAACCGCATTTCACCTGCACATAGGCATCTAAAATCATAAAGAATGTCCAGCGATCCACTAGTTTTGCTTATTATTATTATTAACTTATAAAGGGTTATATAATGAGTTTAATACTTACCACATACAACAAAGAGGATTATACAAAGATGAGTTGAACTTACTATACTCTTGTTTAATCAATTAATTCTTATAAATAGGAATCAACACCATCAAAGAGGTTATATCAGCTTCAAGCAAAAGAAACACATCACAACCATCTATCCTCCACTCCTAACACTTTGTATTATAGATTTTATTAATAAATGTGACATAATAACTTTGGAAACACCCATTTATCACACCAACAGCTAATGACCTGTTAAATTTGGCCACTATTTCTATCGATTAACATAGATGTAATGTTCTGTGGATGAAACTATACGACTTATAAATGTGGAAATTGAAAGTAATAGTTATAAAAAAAAACGGATACATAGATTTATAACAAAAGCAAAATATCTCAGAAATAACCGAAATAAAACCCTAATATCAAACATCTATCACTTGAAATGAAAAAGAAGGCATATAAACCCTAAAATCGGCGAAATAGTACCTGAATTGGAATGCGTTTACGAGTGTCTGTGTAGATGGATACTCAACTCATAAACCCTAACTTTCTTTCACAATCGGTAAGTACCTGATTATCAAAGATATGAAAGAACTAATCGTACATCTCCGTGAAAATCGAATCGGTTGCGTTTTTCGATGTCTCCGTCGTCGCGACTTCCTCTCTTGATCGTTTGCCGTCGCATTGGCTGTCGAGTCTAGGGTTTCAAGGTCCATTTTCTGTGGAGCACCTGATTGATCGTCTGTTGGTGGCAGTGCAAAATGAGAAAAATGGGGATGAAAAGGGTTTAATTGAAAGTTTTAAATTTAAAATGAGATGCGAGAAAATTGAAGCTCTGAGTTTTAGTGGGAGAGAGAGTTGAGAGTTGATAAGCTCAGAGAAATCAAAAACAACTTCTTATACGTAGGTTTGAATTTGAATCTGGAGCCAAAATTTTGAATTTTGAATGTGAGCAGAGGTTTTTTGAATTTTGAATGAACATCAGTGCTTTAAATTATGAATGAGGGCAGAGGTTTGCCTATTTGTATGTGGGCAGACCTTTGAAAAGGTGAATGTGGGTCACATTTGAATTTTAAAATCTTTTATTATTAAGGTTTATGATGTAATAATGACATAAGAAAAGCCTTGTTGGACAGCCTCTCCAACTGACACAACAGCTTTTTTTTATGTCACTCAGATTTCTTCTTTTATAGAAAGTATAGATATATATAGGGGTAAGATCAAATAAAAAGTTTATTTTGCCTAAATAGGATAAGAAGAAATCTTAACCATTCATTTTTCAAATCAATTGTTAAGATAAAAGTGTAGGAGAAAATGAGGAGTGCAAGGGTATCTTGGAAAAATCCCATTTATAGAGTCTCTCTCCACATGCAAGGCACATGCATATTCCACCCCTATTTTTTAAACGGTCATAACTTTTTTATACGCCATTATTTTTTCACAAAAATTCACCATAAAATCGAGCGTCTTTTTATCTTTAATTTGAGTACCATATTGCTATATAAAATATGAAGACTAAAAAAACCACTAAAATGTGTTGTATTTCTATGTTGTATAATATTTTTTTTGTGCTTCATTTTTGTACTATATTTTTGTGCTAAATTTTTTTTTTCTTAAATTTTTTTTTCTCAATTTTTGTGCTGGTGTTTTTTGTACTACATTTTGTTGCTGAATTTTTTCGTGCTATATTTTTTTGTACTAGATTTTTTTTTTGCTATATTTTTTTGTATTACATTTTTTGTGCTATATTTTTTGTACTAGATTTTTTGTGCTAGATTTTTTTGTACTAGATTTTTTGTGCTAGATTTTTTTGTGCTAGCTTTTTTTGTTGTATTTTTAAAAAACAAAAGGAGTGCCACATATCATTTTCACTCATATTTATAAGGACCAAAATGTCATTCATTCCTACTTATTAGGAGTGTCACATGTCATAATCAAAATCCTTTTTAGGCTACTTAGGCAAAATCCACTTTTTAGTGGATCCTTCCCCTATATATATATATATATATATATATATATATATAGAGTCCGGTTAACGTACAATACCACTTATCCTACATTACGTACGCGATATTCTTAGCCGTTGGATCTTCAATCCATCAAACCAATTTAAATCATTAAATTAGTCAAATTAATGTATTCAAATATTGAAAAAAATGTTAAAATCAATATTACGATATCTTAGTCTCTGTAACCGACGGAGATTTGAATATTAATTTCAAAATCGTATTCGAAAATCCAACCATTAATCAAAATTCGATCCATAAAATCAAATACAACAACGTAAGATTCTTATTCACCAACATCCTTCTGCGATTTCATATTTGATGATTTTGGAAGTTCAAAATTGAAACAAATCGATAGACCGTCTATGGAAGAAGATGATGCAGGATGAAAATTATAAATATGCGAAATACATATTGCACGTGCGAAAAACCATTGCAGACAGAAAGAAAGGTTTTGTTTTTTTTTTTTAGTGTACGAAATCATGTTTTATAACATGCGATTTTAAAAAAAGGAAATAATGTTTAAGATTTCTTATAGTGTGCGAATTCTTGTTTTTACAGATGCGATTCCAAAAAAAGTTAATAATGTTTGAGATTTCTTATAGTGTGCGAATTCTATTATTATACACATGCGATTTAGAAACTGAAGTTGTCCGTGGTTTCTTAAAGTGTGCGAATTCGTTTTCGAATCATATGCGATTTTGAAAAAAAAATGCAGTTGATGATTTCATGTAACTTTGTCCTAAAATGCAAAAACAAAAAATCATGAATTGATAATTAAAAAAATAAAAATTAACTATTTTATATATAAAAAATGAATTTATTACCGATGTGACTGTAATATGACTTGTAATGATCAATTTTACCATAAATACTACTGAACTTACCACCCTACCTACATAATAAATTTACTATTTTAATATAAAACACCCAAGGATAACTACCTTCCATATTAAGACACTGAACACAAAAACACACCCACAAAATGTCATCTGAAGATTCAGAATAGATAAAAAACATTGCAATAAAGGAACTATTGTCAACTCGCACGTTGACAGAAATAAGCACCGATGTCACATCTTCTCATTTGATTCTTGATGTGCAAGGGAAGATCCTTGAAGAAATCAAGAAAAATCAAGAGATGTGGGAGAGACTACTTAAAGAACCACCATCAAGCTTCAAGGACGCAGCTTTGGATCACATAAAGGAACAGTCTCGAGCTGATGACTTAGCCTTCTCTTTCCTAAAAGATGCTCTAAACACTGTGAAGGAGAAGATGGAGTTCAGCTCGACTGAACGTGACAAAATATTTGCTTCAAGTAACTAAATTTTTGTTTAATGGTTTTATGGTTTTAGTTGTCTTAGACAATAACAACTACTTTATATTTATGTTTTGGGTACACGTTTTGAAAACATCTTCTGCTCCATTATAATATTAATCACATGAATGAATTAGACATCTTTGCCACAAAAAAAACAAGATAACTCAAAATCGCATGTACTAAAATGAAAACAAAGTGAAATCGCATGAAAACTACTTATATACTAATGCATATGAAATCACATGTTTACATACTAAAATCACATGATGGTATGATATATACTCATGAGTATTAAATCACATGTTTCTCGTATAAAATCGCATGTTACTCATGAGTATTTAATCTTCCTCATCTGAAACCTCCTCACACTCATCTTCTTCACTGCCTTCATCACTACCTCCAGTGTAATCTTCAAACTCATCTTCCTCTTCATCGTCTTCGACCTCGTTGGCTTTATGCCTTGGATCATTTTCAATCTGGACTCCCTTCATCTTCTTTTGTTGTTTGCCTCTCAGTATCTCGCAAGTCCGAATATCATGACCTTTTTCGTTACATACACTGCATGTCCTTGACCTTTTTCCTTTGCGCCTGATCATTTGTTCCTTCTTCGATTTAATCCTTTTATGCGAGCCACGTCCTTTGTTTCTTATACCAGTCGGCACACGGACAGTAGGAGGTGCATTAGTTACTGGTTGTTGGTAACCAATCAACTTTGAAAACCAGTCAAACTTTGGATGAAGCTGCTTGGTTATACGACTCTGATCAACTTTTTCTTTAATCTGCTTCTTTTGATCCCTGACTAAAACAAGTTGTTCAAGGTCGGAAATCAAATTGCTAACCAAATACTCCCCTGTGTAGATGATTTCATGAGCAATCTGTTTAGCCTTCTGTTGCTCATCCTTATCATTCACCTTTACATCAAACGTGGCGTTTAATTCATTCGGAACCACATCCTTTGTCCATCTCTTCATAACATATTTGTTTGGTATTTCTTTAACACCAAACATCTTGAAAAGAAAATGGATGTGTTTACATAGCAGCCCATGCTGTTCAAAATGCAAACAGCAACACTGTACAGTTACATCATTTTCAAGATTCTTGAAACACACCTAAGAAAACCAAAAATAAACTCCCATGTGTACATGAACAATTTCGCATGTCTAAAAAATCATTTTATTGAATTAATTTAAAATTGCATATTGCAAAATCATGTTCTGTATGAAATTCGCATGTAGGTTTTCAAAAGCACATGTTTTAAATATATATGCTATAATACCTCTAATAACCCATCTCCATGAGCTTTAAAGTCTTTCAACGATATCCTTATCTGTGGACCCTCGATTTTGGTGTCCATCGGCATACATTCGGTAATAGTTCCATATAACTCTTTTTGCTGATCAAAGAATATAGACCTGGTGTATATCTTAGCAGCATCTTTTTCCAAAGTAGTTTGGCTCCAATCGTTAGGCTCAGTATATCTTGAAATGTGATCATTCTTTCTATAATTGAACCTTTGGACATCCATTGCACCGTCAAAATGATTCATAAACTCTACAAGAGTGAGCTGTGAATTAGCCACCTAGCAAAAAAAATGGTTCTCACTCTCTGATCTCGATGTTGTTCTCATAAGTCCAGACATTGGCTCATGCCGGAAAAAAGCCGGAATCCATATGGATCTCATCACAAACATATCATCAATCCATTTATTTTGGGTGAGACCGTTTCATCACCAACTTCCACTGTCTCTCAAATTCTTCAGGCTCAATGGAATAGTCCAAACAACATCGCACATCCTCATTTTAAACTCATCATTATTGCACAACTCATGTCCAACCTATGCCAATAAATGATTTTTATATCAGCCTATAACGAATCTATATTATCAAAAAAACACTAAAAAAATACAATATAGCATGCTATACCTTATCTGCCACTTTTTCATTATGTGCCACATGCATAATCTGTGTCTGCTGGTAGTAAAAACCTCCTCAATAGCCTGTTTCATCGCAGGGTCTTGGTCTGTCACTACAACCTTTGGTTGTCGTCCAAATGACTTTACGAATGACTTGAGAAGCCATTTATAAGAGTCAATGCTCTCCGATGCCAACAACCCAGCTCCAAGGGTTACATTTCGACAGTGGTTGTCAATCCCACACAGAACAAACACCATCTTGTACCTGAACAAACACATGCGAAGTACACATTGTAACATGCGAAATAGACAAAATATCACATGCGAAATATACAGTATAACATGCGATATATTCAACCTAATCTTCAATGTATATTAACATGCGATATTGCAAGTTTAGGAAATCATATAACATGCGAAAGAAATTAAAAAACCATTTTATGTAACACTTACATGTTTGTCTTGAAAGTTAACTCCATAAAGTTACACTTGCATAACCCATCGGCCCAGAACAAACCAGTTAACCGTTTGTCATCATCAACAGAATATTCAAACGAAAAATCAACTAAATACTGTTTTTTGTCGGTAAACCTATTAATCACCACGTCAACGTCATATTCTCCTATATAGCTGTTAATTCGAGTCCTAAAATTTTTGCAATCATCGACCGTGGCGCCAACATTCTCGAAACCACCGTAACGTTTCCTCATTATATGAAAAGCTTTAACAGGGCCAAGGTTTAAAGTGCCTAGTTCCCATATCATCTCCTCCTGGACATCTGACAATTGTCTGTATGCTGGCAGCATATGAATATCGCGTGGACATACAAACTTATGATTATGGCCATCAACAAATCTCTTTATTGTATATAATCTACCATCCACCTTGCAAATCATAAGTTGAGCTTTGCACCCAGTTCTAATGGTCCCCTTGTTCCTTGATTTGAATGGCTTTTTTGACTTCGAATAAGCATCGTCAATAAACAATGGCTTATGTCCCTCTTTAGAACAAACAAAATACTTCGTTTTGCTTATACCACCACTGTGTACTTCACCACCTTTCCGAGTAGAAAAACCAGCTAACTTAGCATATGTTTGGTAAAACACATATGCTTGTTCAATAGAGGTAAATTGCATTCCAACCACAGGTGTAGCTGATGGTTCAACCTCCGGAGTGTAAACTCTTTCATCTACATAAATCAAGTAAAAAAAAAAGAAAAACACATGTGATTTATCGGACTCGTAACATGCGATATATTAAAAACTCCATAATTTCATCATAAGAACAACAATACGTGCGAATTATATGACTCATAACATGCGAAAATGATCATTTTGATAAATATGTTTTACACATGCGATTTATGATATCATAACATGCGAAATCAACATTTAGAATAAACATCACTTGCGAATTGCCAGACTCATAACATGCGAACTTATACAAATTGCTTTCATATCAATTATGCTCAACACTCAAACTTCAAATCAGTTACAACAATGCAAAATCATTACAACGATTAAACAAAACAAGTCTACGAACAATTTAAAGATCTGAATTAACATAATTACCATTCGAACACTCATTTACACCACTTGTATTTGCATTTCGATTTGGATTTGGATTTGCAGGTTCCGGATTTAAAACATCGTTAATCGTAACTCTCTGATACGCAGATAATTGAACATGATCACCGATCGATCGAGCTTCTTCAAAATCAACATCTCTGTTTCTACTGGTACTGCTCTGTGGATCCATTGAAAAAATAATTGAATCAAACCCTAACGCAGAAGACGAAAACTGCAATTTGAGAATTTTGAAAAATTTGAAACTGATTCGAATAATAATTACCGGGATATTAGTGTAACGAACTTCTCACTGATTGAATGAGTAGACGATTTTGCCCTCAGTTGATTGAATGAATTGTTTGGTTTAACCTTATGAGTGAAAAACGAATCAAGACACGTGTACGACCAATAAACTCACGTATATAATGTACAATTAGGGGATTTGTATCCTACACTTCCTCTCTCTCTCTCTCTCTCTATATATATATATATATATAATGTTAGGTTCATTTGTGAACAACTCTCTTGACTGTGAACAATAGTGAACTAATCATAACCCTTAATTATCAATACACAGGTGTAAATCAATAGCGAGGATTTTATGATAAAAATACAATAGTTTATGTGTGTGTGAAGTGGTATGGCCCCAAATTTTGCACCAGGATTGGGCGCAAGTGACCATCACCCGACTCATTGTCCCAATCAACAAAGAATTTGCCTCAGTTTGTGCGGGCACGCGCGAACCCGGTTTGCTTTCCCACTCGGGGAATGATGAGAATCTCACCTTGTGTTTGAAAATGACTATTTTCGACAACATACAAGAAATTCGGTGATTGCTACTAAAGATGATAGTTGTGACAACCCACAACTTCAAGTTACTACTTTAACTTAACAACAGTTAATTAAATCATATATTCATAACACTACATTTAACTAGTGTTAGTTAAATGAGTCTACATTGGTAATTCGGGGAATTACCGGAACACATACATGATAACTCTCGAACATTGACGACTAACGCGAATAATAAATTATAAACGGATGGTTTATGCGAAACTGATGTGCTGCATGACAAATACGTGAACTATATGCTTTAATTGTAAATTACATGTTAATATGTGGTTCTTGTGTATAAGTTACATTATTAGGTGGTGTATAGAGTTATTTGCGAAACTCTAATAAACTATTCAAAACCCTAATCTCACCACAAACTTCACTAGGACAAGTGCTTTTCTCCAAACCTTTTCTCTAATCTTTTTGCCATACAAGTTCTACAGAAGTCATCAATCTTTGATCCTTCCAATTATCCTAGAACCATCTCTACATCAATCTAAGATAAGTGTTCATGCTTGTGTTGTTAATCTTGTTCTTTTGATTCATACAAACCCTAGATGATTCAAATAATTGATTGTGTGTAATTGATTATGCCAATGAATACGTAATTGCTTAGACAAATGATTGCGTAATGATTGTTTGATGTGTGTGGCATGATAACACTGTTAAATTGATTGATTTGATGCTTGACATTGTTGATTTATGTGCATTTGGGGGTTTCTATTCGTAGAAACCTTGAAGAATGAAATCCCTGATTTGTCAAACTTTGTGAAGTCGCAAAGTTGTAATGTCCGTATTTGTAAAATCTCTAAGTGTCCGTATTTGTGGGATTCAAAAGGTTCGTATTTGTTAAAGGGTTTGATGTCCGCATTTGTTGAAATGAATAGATGTCCGTACTTAATTTGATTCAAACCGCACTTAACAAATCTAATTGGTCCGCACTTAGAAGGATCTTAGTGGTCCGCCCTTAGACGATTCATTATTTCCGAATTTATAAAACTCCAAAGAGATTCACACTTATTCAAAAGACTAAGTGGTCCGCACTTATAATTCTCAGTTTGTCCGCACATAATACAAGTCTCATAGTCCGCACTTAAAATTAACTAGGAGTCCGAATTTAATGCACATTCACATGTCCGCACATGTGATATTGGTTTGGTCCGCACTTGTGGCCTCATTGGCTGTCCGCACATGTGAAATAGGAACAGGTCTGCACCTATTAATATCCAAGTTGTCCGCATTTGAATTAATTCTCTATTGTCCGCACATAAGGGTTAACAAGGAAGTCTGCATATGTTGTTTAAGAAGGGTCCGCACTTGGGATTTTTACGGTTGTCCGCACATACAAATGAGTCCGTACATAATTGTTGTACATTGTCCGAACTTGAGTTGAATTAATGTTGTCCGAATATAAGTTGATTATGTCCAAACTTGTGATATAAAAAAAAGAATGGTCCACACTTAATCTGAACAATCATATTACAGTTTTAAACAATGGAAGTATGGGCCGCACGTTGGGCACTTTAGATGAAGTGAATAAATGATCAGATTTGTTATGTTATGTCCGATTTTGGGAATTAAATCAAGAGAATATAGATTTAAAATTAAATAGCATATGTTATTAGATAGCTCTTGTTTATTAAATAACATTGGTTATGCCCGAGTTTATGTTTATATTGGATCGTGTAAGTGGTTACTTATTCTAATGAAATGTATATGTATAAGTCCGTGTTTGTTGATAAATTATGTATCTGAGTTATCAACCTGGAAATGCATAAGTTTCTTATAAATTTCGCAGCTTTGTAGTCAACTAGGAAAACCACTGTGTGATAAACATGATTAATCAAATCACTTAAACAATGGGATTGTTTGGATACTTAGGGTATTGCAAAACACTACCCGTATACTCACTTATATGACTTTATACCTTAGGTCGCGTGTAACGGACCTAACAATTATTTACACTAGAAGTACGTTATCATTTACCGGGCAAACTAAGGTGAGTTCGCTCCTCTTTCACAAGCATGCGTCCCGGGGTGACAAACAAACTAATATTCCTTAGAGGACTACTTTTAAACGCTTTGGTTTAATTACGATATTGGTTAATAAACTCGAACTCTATCACGAAAGTCCCTACTTACATACCGAGCTAGTTGCCTGGGAGGCAACGAGGTATTAGTTGATAGCGCTATTAGGCTTGACAAACCTCACACCGTACCTGGGAGGACGGGCGTGAACTAATGGCCTTAAACACTTTGATCAATGATGATAGACATTGATGAGGGAACCAAAAACGAACAGTCAATTGGTATAGAGTTTATTATTCGTAACATGTTGTTAAACTAAACACTTAACATGATTTTCGTTAAACAAAACTGTGAACTTACCAGCTTTATGCTGATACACTTTTTCTGCATGCTTGCAGGTCGTTAGGTGACTTCATGAATCGGTGCTTGCAATCGGGGGGGTTGAGGATGTCATGGGTCGTGTCGTTTGTTATTACGTTAACGTTACGCTATGTTTTATGGACAATATGATTTCAAATACTTAGAACAATTTCCAATGCTTCCGCTGAACGTAAACTTGTTTAAAACAGATGTTTGAATTGCACTTTTCATATTGAAATAGATTTCGTATTTATTATTTACTGTAGTTCAATGTGATAAGTGGCTAGATCCTGCTACATCACATGCCACTTGGTGAAATCCGAGTGTGGTATTTTGTGGGTGTGACAATAGTTGCTACTATCATCTGGATCCACATCTTCTACAACTGTTGTGTTACTACATTCACTTTCTGTCAAACACATTTCCATGTTGCGGTCCCGCGCGGGCGCGTGATGGGATGACGAAGGAAGTGAAGAGTAATATATAGATATGTTGACCTATACATGTACATCTCTCTCAACGCATGTTACGAGCTTGTGCAGGATCGTAGGGCGCACACGCAAGGGCAACATCTTATAATAATGCAAGTGGAACTGTTACCTTGACTTCTGTGGACGACCGACATGACTTTACACTGACAACAGCGGTCAGCTGACTGACCAATACGCGGCTACCCAGTACACTTGCATAAAGCTGATGAACAGACTTATAACCCTAGCAGGCCACGTGGCGACCGTTCCTTCGTGCGACTGATACAACAAGACACGTGGCGACACCTCCACCGTGCGCTTGACACCTCCTAGGGCCTACGCTCCTGCCAGGTCAATGAAAACCTCAAGTTGTCAGTCAGGCCCAAGGCCCATCAAGCAGCCCGTTTGCCCTTCTCCTTCACACTTCGGCTATAAATACCCACTTCGAACCAAGTTTGAGGTAATGCTAATCTGCTCACTCACACTTACTACTTAAAGATTTATCTTGCTTCTAAAGCAAATAATTATTCTCATGGCAGATGGTGGTAACAAGGAGGAACCCCCACCCCGTTCACCTTGTTACGAGTCACGGTGTGTTTCATTATGCAGGTGACAGATGAGAGACGACCCAGCTATCGATTGAGGAAAGAAGGGATAACCCTACTTGACGAAACTCGACCCGTGGAATCTCCACTTGGTTAACCACTGTTTCTTCAGTGTGTGGTATGTGTATATATATATATATATATATATATATATAGAGAGAGAGAGAGAGAGAGACGATGGACCATGAGAAAACCAAAAAAACTAACTGAAAAAGCTTAAAAATACACCAATTTTTTTGTTAATTTTTTTTTCTTAGAGTTCGCTATTTTTAATTTATAAAAAAATTAAAAAAATAATAATAAGTACTACACATTAGGGGTGTTAAAAAAATCATAACCAAATAAAAACCGTAAACCGAACCGTAACTGAATAAACTGATTTAAACAAACAATTCAGTTTTTGGTTTGGTTTTTAATCGAAACCGAATTGTGAATATGGTTTTTGGTTCGGCTTTTGGATCCACATTTTTTTATTTGGTTTATTCAGTTTATTTGGATAACCAAACAAACCGTTAACTTAATTAATTATTAAATAAAAATAATAATGTTTAATAAACTATATACAATTTTTTTAGCCCAAAATACTAAGTCTAATATCTAAGTATATGTATCCCCATGGTTTGAAAATAATTTACATTTTGTGACATTAGACTTGTTGACTATTTATATTTTCTATGATCTATGTTTTGAAGTTTTAATTTTGTGGTTGTGTGTATGACAATTTTATAGATATGTTTGTTTTATTTTGCTAGGTCTTTGATTTATATATTGTTAGGTTTAAATTAGTTGCTGATTTGATGTTCGGAAGTTAGAACACAAACATATATATATATATATAATATATATAGGGGACCGCTAAAATGAGAACCACCTCCAGTTGTAAGAACCGTGAGAACTACACCGTACGGGGCGAGGTGGACCGATTTTTTTTTTCATAAACGTAGATGCGTGTATTATAAGCACATTTGTAAAAAACAATTTTCAAAAAAAAAAAAAATGTCGTGTGTGTTGTTTTGAGCACTCCAAGTTTGTGTTTACGGGAGCCGTAAATTTTATTTAAAATTTACGGTACCCGTAAACACAAAGTTGTGGTGCTCAAAACTACACACACGACATTTTTTTTAATTTTTTTTTTACAAATGTGTTTATAATACAAGCATATACGTTTATGAAAAAAAAATTTGGTCCAACTCGCCCCGGATCAAAAAGTTCTCACGGTTCTTACAACTGGAGGTGGTTAAGGATCCGTTAGGAACCACCATTTATTGCGAGAACCGGTGTAAACACAAACAATAATACCTAAAAAATCTAAAAAACATCCAAAAAATTTTTTTTACTATTTTTTTTGGAAAAATCGTTATATTTTGTTTATAAATTTTTTTTTTCAAAAAAAAAAATCCGAGTAACAGTTATACATGCACATGTGCATTCGTATCATTTCTTTGACAAATTCCGTATTTCATTACAAATATTAGACAATTGCACTTTCATTTACACTACCACGTGTAATACACTACTTTTTACGTTAATAATATTAGAAATGCACATGTGCATCTATATGTATTAACATGAAATAAGGTGTGTAGGTACACTACTTTCTCTTTCATCTATCATTCCATCCATAGTACACAAACATGCACATGTGCATTTTTGTCATTTTTTGACAAATTCCGTAATTCATTACAAATATTAGACAATTGCACTTTCATTTACACTACTATATGTAATACACTACTTTTTACATTACAAATATTAGAAATGCACATGTGCATCTATATGTATCAACATGAAATAAGGTGTTTTGGTACACTACTTTGAATACACTTTCCCTTTCATCTATCATACCATCCATAATACACTACCATTACCTTCTACCATCCATAATACAATACCATTACCTCCTACCATCCATAATACAATACCATTACCAATATTTTCACTTTATTACATGTATATCAACCCCATTTATACCATCCAATCAACATATTACATCATAGATTGAGAACTATAACCAAACCATCAACCACTAGATATAACTAACCAAAAAACATGTATATGGGGGCCTACTTCTCCATTCAAAATCACAAATTTTTGTACCAAAACACGTTATATCTTGGTTATACATAATGAAGCACATGTGCATTTTGAATATTGGTAATGTAAAAAGTAGTGTATTACTGATGGTATTGTAAATTAAAGTGCAATTGTCTATTACTGATAACGTATTACGTAATTTGTCGAAGTAATGATACATATGCACATGTGCATGGATGTTACTCGAAAAAAAAGTTTTTTTTTTTTGCTAACTAAATATAGCGATTTTTTTAAAAAAAATATTAAATTTTTTTTTGAGTGGTATTTGATTTTTTTAGATTTTATTTTGTGTTCACATTGGTTCTCGCGGTTCTCGCAATAAGGGTGGTTCTCGCATGAACCTTACCCTATATATATATATATATATATATAGGGGAGCGCTAAAATGAAAACCACCTCCAGTTGTAAGAACCGTGAGAACCACTCTCCACCAATTAGATTACGCTAACAAAAAGGGTGTTTTGGTCATTTACTCCAATTGTCTAATCGCTCTCTCTCTCTCTCTCTCTCTCTTCATTAATGGTAGTAGACAATTGTATAATCTCTCTCTCTTCTATCTTCTCTCTAAAATTCAAATCATCTCTCTATTTCATCTCTCTCATCTAGAGAGACACACAAAAGTTGTAGAGACCTCATCTCTCATCAAGCTCTCTCTGTTGAAATTCAAGCCCTATCTCTCATCAATCTCTCTCTCGCTTGAACCTCTCCTCCCTACTGGATGATGACCAGCCGGCCACCACTATGGGTGGCGGCGCTGGACGGTGACGACTCGGTGGAGCACCAACTGCCGGCGACGAAGATAGCCGACAAAGCATGCCCCTCACCCCCTCGTCTCTCTTTGTTCCGACAAAATAAAACAACCAGCCACCACCCTCTGGTGGTGGCACACGGCGGCTAAAATCAGAGCAGAAGAGAGGTGAAAGGTGGTGGTTGGGGCGACGCCGGAAGAGGAAGACGGTTGTGGTAGGGGCGACGCCGGCGGTCGGAGTCTCGGTCTGCCGGTTTTCATCGGACTTGTGAGTTTCAGTTGGGATTCTTGATTTTGTTTGATGGGGTTTATTGATTTTTAATGGGGTTTCTTGATTTTGTTTGATAGGGTTTCAATTTTGTTTGATGGGGTTTCTTAATTTTTGTCTGATGAACTGTGTGGGTTTGTTCTTGTTGATTTTTGATTTTCTTGTGATTTTTGTTTGATCAGTGAACTATGTCCCTGTGTTCTTGATTTTTCTGGTGATTTTTATCAGTGGACTGTGGGTTTGATATGTTGGATGGGGTGGCGATGATGCAAAAAAAAAAAAAAACAAACCTATATTTTGATGACGATGGCGCGGAAAGGATGGTGGAGGGTAGGTTTTTGAAGCTGCAACCCCACTTTGCAGCCTTTTAATTATCGAAAAATCTGAGCCAAACCCCGTTTTTTTTTCGAGATACACTTTGTTTTGATGTTGTTGTTTTTTTATATTTTTCCCCAGTCGATGACGATAACAATCTATCTGAGAAACCTACCGAGTTTGCGATTTCTGGGTGCGTTTGTTTTGCGTAAAAAAGTTTTTGTAAAAAAAAGTTAAACCGTAAACTTTTTAACGTAAAATGTAAACTTTTTAACGTAAAACATAAAAACGCAAAACGTAAAAATTTTAACGTAAAATGTAAAACATAATATGTAAAGAGGTTAATGTAAAAACGTAAAACGTAAAAACGTAAAACGTAAAAAGTTTAATGTAAAACGTAAAAAGTTTAACGTAAAACGTAAAACGCAAAAAGGTTAACGTAAAAACGTAAAACGTAAAACCTAAAAAGTTTAACGTAAAATGTAAAACGTAAAAAGTTTTACCTAAAACGTAAAACACAAAAAAGTTTAACGTAAAAACGTAAAACGTAAAAAGGTAAACGTAAAAACGTAAAACGTAAAATGTAAAAAGTATAAAAAATCTTTAAAAAAATCTGAATTTAAAAATGTTTTTAATAAAAAAAATTATGTTTAAAAAAATAAAACTAATATTGTAATACAAAAAAATAATAAAAAAACAATAAAGACAAAAAGACAAAATATAGTAATTTTACTAAACTACCATTTTGGATTAAAATATTAAAGATATAACAAGACAAAAAATATTTAATAATAATTTTAGTTACTTTCAATCTCATCCATCCATTTTCTTGATCTAATGGCTAGAAAGTGGTTCTCTCGGTTCTAACAACTGGAGGTGGTTTTCATTTTAGCGCTCCCCTATATATATATATATATAGGGTAAGGTTCATGCGAGAACCACCTTTATTGCAAGAACTGTGAGAACCAATGTGAACACAACAAAAAATAAAATACCTAAAAAAACCTTAAAAACCTAACCCCAATCCCCCCCCCCAAGCTAAAATGCTAAAAACTAAACCCCAAAAAACCGAAAAAAATAAAAAAAATCTAAAAATATCAAAAAAACACACAATTTTTTTTTAATATTTTTTTACATTAAAATCGCTACTTTTTGTAACAGATTTTTTTTTAATTTGTTTTTATTTTTATTTTTTTGCCTACTAAAAGTAGCGATTTTTGTATAAAAATATTCAAAAAACTTTTTTTTAGCTATTTTTAGGTATTTTTTGTTGTGTTCACATTGGTTCTCGCGGTTCTCGCAATAAAGGGTGGTTCCTAACGGATCATTGTCCTATATATATATATATATATATATATATATATATATATATATATATATATATATATATATATATATATATATTTGGAAAAAAGTACTTAGGTTAAATTTGGTTTATTTGGTTTCTAACAGAAACCAAACCAAATTGAATTTGGTTTGGTTTGGTTTGCATATTCCTAATTTGGGTTTGGTTTGATTTTTTGGTTTGTGGTATAAAATTTTGAAAACTGAATCAAATAAACCATAAACCGCATCGATGGACACCCCTACTACACTTATACATTAATAAGAAAAAAATCTAAACCCCCTAACATACCCCCATACTGCCACTTCCCAAAAACCTAAACCCCCACCCCTAAAAGCCTAACCCCCCCTAAAAAAAACCGTAAAGCCTCCAAAAACCTAAACCCCACCCCCCAAAACCTAAACCCCCCATCCCCCTACACACCAAAAAAGCTAACTCTAAACCTAAACCCCCCAAAACCGTAACCCTAAAAGCTAAACTAAACCCAAACCCCCCAAAACCGTAACCCTAAATTGGATGTATAACATATACATATAATGCACATGTGTAGTACTATTTTTTTGAAAAAAAAAGTTTGTTTTATACATAATAAATAGCAATTTTTTTATAAAAAATATGAAAAAAAAAAAAAAAAAATTTGGTGTGTTTTTAGGCTATTTTTGGTAGGTTTTTAATTTTTTTCATTTCTATCAAGTTTTATCAAGATCCTCTCCCTATATATATATTAGAGTTAAATGCCATTTTAGTCCTTGTGGTTTGGTCCATTTTGCCAGTTTAGTCCAAAGGTTTCTTTTTTAACTTGTGGGTCCAAAAAGGTTTCACAGTTGCCACTTTAGTCCACTGGGTTAACTTCATCCATTTTTTCTGTTAACCAGAAGGCCATTTCGGTCATTTTATATGGCTGAATTGCCCTTTTAGTTAACAGAATTACATACAAAATGACCAAACTGGCCTTCTCGTTAACAGAAAAAATGGATGAAGTTAACCCAGTGGACTAAAATGGCAACTGTGAAACCTTTTTGGACCCACAGGTTAAAAATGAAACCTTTGGACTAAACTGGCAAAATGACCCAAACCACAGGGACTAAAATGGCATTTAACTCTATATATTATATAGGGCAGAGTTCTAGAGTGAACAACCTCACAAGAGTGAACCGTGTGAACTTATATGGGCCCTTGTTTTCATCATCTTGAGTTTTCAAATGAATGGCATGATGGTAATTATTTGGTTAATTATGAATTTTAATTACATGAATAAGGGTATTTGGGTAAATACACATTTTATTAAATCATTAACCAGAAACTTCCGTCAATCCCTATTCTCTCGCAATTTTAGTTGCACAAAAACATAATATTCAACTTTTATTCAAACACACCATCTTCATCTTTCAATACAGTTTCCGTCATCACATATATACATAGTATGTCCGTCGAATTAAATAAGTTGCCGGTACATTGATACGATTTCCTGATCAAAGGTAAACAATCGCCGGCATTAAATGTTAAAATGATTCGTCACCTCGTTGTACATTGTTTTTGTTTTATACTTCTTCTCATAAATTCAAATCGGAAGTTAGGGTTTGTTTAATCTGCTCAAATCATTGTTATATAATGAAGTTTTGGTCCGATTGTGTGTTTTGATCAGTCATTGTTATAGTACATCAGTAATTTTCATGAAAAATATGGGTTAATTTAAGATGATAGTTGATTATACTCTGTTTTTAGGCATTATTTGTGACATGTTTCTGTTAGGCTTTTGGGTAGCTTGAGATGATTTATGTTGCCTTGAAGTACACATGCGTATGCCGTCATTAGAGTTTCGAGTTCATTGGTGTACACATAGTTCGTGTATGTTAAATGTAGTAGCTTTAGGAAGGTTCATTATAGTCCGTTGTACACAGGTGTATTATCCGTGATACAAATGTGTATGATACTATTATACATATATGTATGTACACGTTGATCTTTGATTTCTAAGTGGATATACTAAAACTAATTATGACATGATATTTGATTTCAGAAGGATGTTTTCACAAAGTATATGAAGCTGGTTAATCATCCAAAGTATCGGAAGATTGAAAATGCAGTGCCACAAAGGTTAGATTTTGAATGGAAGACGGTCGGCAACACGGTCGATTGCGAGGTCTTTGTTATGCGTCATATTGAAACTTGGTTTAACGTAACAGTTGATAAATGGGATAGTGGCTTCCCACTTGAGTCGGGCCCCAAGAAAGCAACCTTGACACGGTTACGGAAGAAATACACTGTGAAGTTGGTAACTTCAAGCGCTAACAAGCATCGTGACCGCATATTGGCCGAAGCAAAAGAATACGAGAATGCGTGCAATTTGGGTTAATTAGTAAGTTTGATGGTTGTTGAAAATAATATACGTTTGATGGTAGATTGTTTTGGTATTTTTTGGGTTTGTTATGGAATGTTTGTTTGCTAGGTTTGATACACGTTACAGACAGAACTGGCTTTTAGTTGATAATATAATATATTTTACTCGTACCTACCCTATGTATGTATTCAATTCGTAATTTTGGTAGACATATGTAAAAAATTGTACAATAAATGATTCACATATTAGCAGACTTAGTGCATAATGTAACAGAATTAGTACACCTGTGTACAATTTTTAAGGAAGCTAACTACAATTGTACAAATTAACAGGAGCTAGCATTTTATGTACACATGTACGGTTATGTGTATACTATGTACACATGTGCACTGGTGTGTATATACTACAGTACACATGTGTTCATTTATTTGTATAATCGTTCACATGTGTACACTTCGAAGAAATAACCATACTAATTATGTATGCAGTAACAATAGCCGGTAGACTTTTCTGTTTTCAAGTCAGCCTCACACCCCATCCCTTCCTATTTCATCAAACATTGAACCCGCCGAATCAAACGAACCCATCTCACACAACGCCTTGATCATTATACTATACGAAACAATATCCGGACTCACACCCATCTTCCCAGTCAACTCTCTAAAAATCCCATCAACCTTATCAAACGGGACAGAATCGAAAGTCAAAGTAGAAGTCAGACTTTGTAGCATACAATAAGAAAAAATTATTGTTTGACACCATAACATGCATAAGATCCACACCATTATTTTTGATTATACACTTTCCATTTTCAAACATAAGTGAATAACCTTTTCTCATAAGTTGACCCACACTCAGCAAGTTTTACTCCAAAGATGGAGCATAATAGACATCAGTTAACAACTTGTAATTAGATGGACGCGAGTATTCTAACTGTCCCTTTTCTTTCTACATTTAACTTCTTTTGATTACCCAATTGAAATTCTATCTTAAACTTCTCATCAAGAGTAGTAAAACTACTTGTTGAGCCGATCATATGGTTTGAACAACGTCTATAAACCATAAGTTATTAGAATCACTCACTTCATGAATGATGGCCATGAATAAATGTGGTTCTTCATTGTTATCTTCTTTGTCAGTTACTTCAGCCGCCACATTCACATGAGAATCTTCTATACTGAATCGGTAATCCTTAGACTTATAACCATATTTCTTACACACATAGCATTGTGGGACTTTGGTTCTATCGAATCAACTTCCTCTACCATGGCCCCTGAAGTTACCTCGTCCTCTTCCTATTGCATTGGAAGTAAACATGGCCCATTGAACTCTTGATTCACTTGCAAGGCATGTTCGTCATTCTTTTCTATTTTCTCATTTGATTTGTTGTTTAATCTTTCTTCTCGAGACTTCAGCGAACCCATTAGCTTGATTAGAGATAAATTGGACATATCAAAAGACACTTCGATTGACAAAACAACATAATCGAACTTAGGTGTCAAACTGCGAAGAATTATTTCAACTATCAATTGACTCTAACACTTTCACCATAGGACCTCTTCTGGCTTACAATGGACGTCACTCGTGAGAATTAATCTCCCATAATTTCTCCATCACGCATAGCCCGATTCTCAAACTCCCTTCTTAGACCCTGCAGTTTCACAGGTTTCCCTTGGTTGTCGCCTTGGTATTCCATTTTGAGGATTTCTCAACTTTCTTTTGCTGATCAGCCGAGGCATGAGCATCCTATTTCTTGAGATTGAGAAGTTTTGCCTGATCTTGTTCACTCTTATCGACTCCAAGTTGAACCAGTTTCCACAAAAGTCTCTTGACTTGAGAACAGTTCCCATTCGTATGTTCCAATGATCATAACCTTCCCCTTTAAACACAGGAATAGGGGTAGGCGTTGTGGGCAAAGTGCTTGTTTGATCGGCTATTGAAACAATGATGAACCTTAGAACTTGGAATACTTTGACTCACTATGCTCTGGCTCTTATACCACTAATGGTATAAAACTCAGATGACACAAACAATGAAGCCAAATCTCTTGTATAATTTTATTAATAGATTGTGAAGTCTAATGAAAACAAAGCCAACAAATAGGACGGGAAAGCTCATAACGTAAACAACCAGGAAACTAGGACTCTCTAATTGACTACTGATAAGGACTTATTCAAAAACTCATTTGGCTCCAGTGAGAGATGTTGACTTAATCGCATATCACAAGGTTCATATTTGATCCATGCCATACACATGGGTGTTTGGGTCCCTTTAATCAGTTATTTTGGTTATTGATGAAATGTGTAGGTAGGGTCTCTCTCTAATAGATTAGATAATTTTGTATATCATATCATATATATCTTTGTATTAATTTAAGGTTATCTCCTACCAAAAATAGTGGAGAGCCTTTTGTATTTATAATTAGATAATTTTGTATATCATATCATATATATCTTTGTATTAATTTAAGGTTATCTCCTACCAAAAATAGTGGAGAGCCTTTTGTATT
>JARYGA010010721.1:0-22986 GCA_030545235.1 Helianthus tuberosus
AGGGTATAACCTCGGAAGGTTATTCCCTACCTACTATGGTCACCTAATGTGTTTGGTCGGATCCTAATGATTGACCAAACTGGGTCGGGTTCGAGGTATAAGCGATTCATCAGATCGCTTACCCTACGACCCTAGACAACGTGGTAATCAGTGGGCATAGTCCCAAGGGACTATGACCAACGTGATTACAATCACGTTGCGAAGTTCAAAAGAACTTCGCATTGACCATTACTGGTCAACGCTGAAAGTCAAACAAAGTTTGACTTTCGGACTCGAAAAGCAATAAAATAAGGAAAAGAACGAAAGAATACTTACGAAGGGTCCCCGAATGCTAAACTCGATTCAAAAATCTCAGGTATGAAACAAATGTTTCAACTTAGAGTTTCTCAAATCAAGTTTCTTGTAAGTTTAGCAATGGGGGTGTTGGGGTATTTATAGGAATACCCGAACCGTTAAGATCGCTTGTCGAATATCGTGCCTTAATCCAACCCGTACACTTGTCGGAAACTCATGGTGACTAAATTGGCCACTCACCATAGGGTATCAACATGTGGCAAGGGATTAAGGAGTGGAGAACAGCTGTTAACAGCTGTTAATACGTCGAATTTGGTCCCGAAAGCGAAAAACTGAAGTTTCTGCATGTTTTCTGCCCAGAATAGGCAGTCGCGTAGCGGGACTGGTAAGGCTACATGCAGTGGCGCTACGCCACTGCCCCCATGTTTCAGCAAACTTTCAAAATTGGCAGAAATGGTCCCTGCAGCCCGTTTAAGCGATTTTCGATGCGTTTGAACCCCGTTAACCTCATTTCAAGGCTCTAAAATGAAGTTAAAGTATAGGGAACTCAAAACATACTCAAAAATATGCCGGATGATGGTTCGTTTGGTCGTACGAACGCGATGTTCGCTTAATTACGACGGAATGCGTATAAGCGCGAAAAACGAACCAAATGACGCGACGAATGGATTTTTCTTATGGCGAACACTAAAATATAATATAGTCATGCTCACATAAATTTTTGGATGTCCGGATGTATTCAGAACGTAAGTTATGCGCGAAAATGCAAACTTGTGCACTTTTTGACACTTTTAGTCCCTGAATGACCCAAAAGTTTATTTTAGCATACCGAACCCCTCAAAGCCTATTTCTAAGCTATGTAAAGGATATTTATGGTATGTTTAACTTATGGTCATGTTCCGGAATGTCTGTTACAGTTCAAATTGGCATACTTTCGCAGTTTGTCAACTTTAGTCCTTGTAAGCGAATTAACTTGATTTCGGCATACCAAACCTTCCAAAACTTATTTCTAAGTTATGTAAAGGTTATTTAAGGTATGTTAAGCCTATTTCACTATTCCGGAGTGTTCGTTGCATTAAACTGGTTATATTTCCGCATTAGTGCGCGTATAACCTTCCAGAAAGCGATTTAGAGTTTGAAATTGAACAAGAATTGATACGTGCAAATGATACACATATTTTTACAAATCCCAAGTATGAAATATAATATTTCATTGGTTTGGTGTTTGTTTGATGGCCGTGGAGGCACAGTTGTTACAGTAAGCAAAAGCTGTCAAGTATCTATCTTAAATTAGATAGATCATCCAATGAGAAGGGAAGTTCATCCCGAACTAAATCCTCGAATCAGGCTGAAATTCCCGAAGAAGGAATATTTGTGCGAAAGGCACAATACGAGGAATCACTTTCTCCTAAAAAGAGGGAGATGATTATTAAGAAAAGTAAAGAAAAAATCCGAGAAAAGAAGATCAAACGGGAAACTCAAGAATTAATTGATAAATCACCTTGGGAAGATAAGCTAGATGAAAAATGGGCAAATTTATATATGCTAGCCACAGTAGCAGAAAATATAAATCTTTAAATATTTTAAAGTTTTAGCACCTTACCCTTACAATCTAGAAACCTGTGCAATAAATAAAATTTCAAAACCTAAGTGTGTTTTTCAGTTATCTTTGTAATAAATTAGTACATCGTGTGTAATAAATTAAAAGGTTAATTATGAATTTTAACGTAGTATTTTATGCATTTTGCATATATGCTACATCAACATGAGTGAGATATCTGAAGCCTTTCAGAACCTTAATCTTTACCCAGTAAATATCGAAGCTTCCAAAGAATATACTAGCTACTTTCCCGATATAGAACAACCGGTAGAATTCAAAGTTCCACCTGTGAACAAGCCAAAACGAAAGAAAAGAAAGAATTATGTGAGGGGTAGTCGTATACGTAAGAAAAAGCCAGCTCCAAAACTTCCCAAAATAAACAATCCTTTGAAAAAGGGAAAAGGAATTATAACCGGAGAAAGTTCCAAACAACCGGAAATGGAAATTGAAGACAAGGAGGAGGTTAAGGAGATAGGAATTCAGATGGAGGAAGGTACAAAAGAAATTGTAACCAGGAAAAGTTCTAGACTCCAAGAGATGGAGACTGAAGCTAAAGAAGTTTCTAGGCAAATGGAGAGGCAGTTTGAGGAATACTCTAAGGACATAGAAATGGAAGTTGGGCAAGGCTTTAGACCAACTCAGATAGAAATCGGAGAAAGCTCCAATCAAAACCAGGGAAGGACTTTTCAAGATGAGATAGATTTCCTATTGGCAAGCTGTGAAACAATTCAGCCTGTCAATAATAATAATAATAATAATATTTTTACTTATTCTCTTGAAAACCAACTCCCTATGAATTGGGAACCAGCAATTCCAGACCCAATAGTTCATTCCCAACCCATAGGAATGGACGAATGGTGGACAAACGATTGGCAATTTCAAAATATTGTCAACGATCCTTATTCCTTTCTTCCACAATTCGATCCAGAACCCCTACCTAATCCACCCATGAGTAATGAAAACATGGCTGAACTTCGCCACTTTGGTGAAGAGTTGTTTGATGCTGGAACTAGAATCAGGGAAATAGGGGGACAAATTGCCTGGAAGTACGATGAGAGAGAACTGCGTTTTTAGAATGGCAAGTGATGAGAAATAGTAAGATGGTAAAACGATGTTTGTATAATAGTAATAGTAAAGTTAGTCTGTAAATAACGAATAAAACTCTGTATGATATTTGTGAGTAATGATGCATACTATACTAGATATAAAATGAAATCGAGAAATCGATTGTTTTGACTATATCTGTATTGTAAAATTTTCTGATTTTTTTTTTGTAATTGTTATTTATCAGATACTAATAAAATTTATATATATACATTATCAGATGGCAAATAGTGGTAATGAACCTATAAATGAAGTTAATCAGTCTGAACAACATTCAAGAGATCAATATATGACTCGGTAAGATATCGAAAACATTGTTGCTCAAGGGATAGCTAATGCTATTCCAGCATTCGTTGCTGCTATCAAGAATCCACCCGAACCACAACAAATTGTCCCTAGTAAACAGATTACTGAAGATAACTTCAGTAATAGTATAAATGGAGGCAATAATCATGATAATCATAACAGGGAACCACATCAAGCTCCATTACCCAAGAAAATGAAAACTGCAACGCCTGGTTGCACTTTCAAAGAATTCCTTGCTTGTAAACCCACTGAATTTGCAGGCAATGAAGGAGCAACTGCATCACTGCGTTGGTTAGAGAAAACCGAAGCAGTCATTGCAATAAGTAAATGTGGTAAAGATGATCAGGTCATGTATGCATCCAATCTGTTCAAAGAAGGAGCACTCGAATGGTGGAACACTGTGTTATAATCAAAAGGAAGAGTAATAGCCTATGCTATGACTTGGGAAGAATTTAAGGGATTGGTGGAAAGAAAATTCTGTCCCGAGTATGAAAAGGAACAGATGGCGAATAAGTTTCTAAATCATCGGATGATGGGTGTGGATTGTCATGGTTATACCTCGACATTCTTTGAATATGCTAGAGTGGTACCAACACTGGCTTCACCAGAACCGGTACTCATTTCTCGCTATATTTGGGGGCTAATTAGCGAAATCCGCAATATTGTTAAAGCTGCGAGACCTCGCACTATTGACGATGCGGTAGAATTAGCTAATACTCTAACCGATGAACTGGTGCGCACAAGAGATGAAGATAGGAAAAAGGCATTAGCCCCGAAAATTACCCAAGGATTTCGGGTGGGTAATAATAACAGCTTCAAGAGAAAAGGAACAGGGCAATCTCCAGCTCCGTCATTCTGCAGGAAATGCAAAAAGAAACATTATGGAAGATGCGATATCACTTGCAATTTTTGCAAAACTATAGGATATCAGGAAGAGAACTGCAAAAAGAAAACAGTAATCTGTTTTAATTGTGGAGAAGCGGGGCATTATAAAACAGAATGTCCTAAATTGGTCAAACCAGTAGATAACAAACCCAAGACGACCGAAGGAACTACTAAGAAGAATGTCAGGGCATTTCAGCTGACCACTCAAGAAGCAGAACTCATTCCGGATGTGATAGCGGGTACGTTCTTAGTTCACAACGTGTATGCAAAAGTATTATTTGACTCTGGTGCAAACCAAAGTTTTATAAATACTTCATTCTGCCAAGCTCTTAGTTTACCTTTAACCAATATTAGGCAGATTTTTACAGTTGAAACAGCAGACGGAAATTCAGTTAAAATAGATAAAGTTTTGCAAGAAGGAAACATAGAACTTTTAGGACATAAATTCTCTGCAAAACTATTGCCGATGAATTTAGCTGAATTTGATGTTGTATTAGGAATGGATTGGTTAGTAGCCAACCATGCTAAAATCCTTTGTGATCAAAATTCCATAGAAATTCAATCACCCACCGGAGAAGTGATTAGGATTACAGGAGATAAACCACGTAAGCCCATGAAGTTCATATCAGTGATGAAAGTTGCTAATTATGAACGAAAACAAGGAATAGTGTATATGATTTCAGTAATCTTTAGCACTAAGGGAAAAGATCTTAAGGAAATACCCGTAGTCTCAGAATATCCTGATGTATTTCCAGAAGATTTACCGGGATTACCTCCAGACAGGGAAGTAGAATTTAGGATTCATCTAATTCCAGGAACTACACCGATAGCCAAGGCACCTTATCGGTTAGCACCCACAGAAATGTTAGAACTGAAAAAGCAATTAGATGAATTACTAAGTAAAGGATTCATACAACCTAGCTCATCCCTTTGGGGAGCGCCAGTGTTGTTTGTCAAGAAAAAGGATGGTTCAATGAGAATGTGTATCGATTATAGAGAATTGAATAAAGTTACAATTAAGAATCGATATCCATTACCTAGGATTGATGATCTTTTTGATCAACTTCAGGGGGCTAGATATTTTTCTAAGATAGATTTACGCTCTGGATACCATCAATTGAAGGTACAAGAAGAAGACATACCTAAAACTGCTTTCAGAACAAGGTATGGTCATTACGAGTTTACAGTCACGCCCTTCGGATTAACAAATGCACCTGCAGCATTTATGGACATGATGAATAGGATCTGTAAACCGTATTTGGATAAATTTGTAATTGTCTTCATAGACGATATACTCCAAAAGTCAGACAGAGCATTGTGAACATCTTCATGCACTCTTAACTTTGTTAAGAAAAGAAAAGTTGTACGCCAAATTCTCGAAATGTGAATTTTGGTTACAAGAAGTGCAATTCTTAGGACACATGGTGAACCATGAAGGTATTCATGTAGATCCTGCGAAGATAGAGGCAATTACAAAATGGAAGGTTCCACAAACCGCAATGGAAATTAGAAGTTTTATAGGTTTAGCTGGGTATTATAGACGGTTTATTAAGGATTTTTCCAAGATAGTTGTACCATTAACTAAGTTAACCTGTAAAGCCACTAAGTTTGAATGGGGATCTAAACAAGAAGAAGCTTTTAGGATTTTGAAGCAGAAACTAACTCATGCACCAATCTTAGCCTTACCAGAAGGAACTGAAGATTTTAAAGTATATTGTGATGCTTCAAAACTAGGATTTGGATGTGTGCTTATGCAACGCAAGAAGGTAATTGCGTATGCATCAAGGCAATTGAAAAAGCACGAAGAAAACTATACGACTCATGATTTAGAATTAGGAGCCGTAATTTTTGCCCTTAAGATTTGGAGACATTATCTTTACGGAAGTAAATTTACTGTCTACACAAACCATAAAAGTTTAAGATATATATTTGGGCAAAAAGAATTAAACATGAGGCAAAGGAGATGGATGGAAACCCTAAGTGATTACGACTGTGATATTCAGTATCATGAAGGAAAGGCAAATATAGTTGCAGATGCCTTAAGTCGTAAGTATTATGAAAAACAACGACGGGTTCGTGCTCTCAGATTAAATCTACAAATAGATTTAATGGAACAATTGAAGAATCTTCAAGCTACAACAATCAAGGATGATGCTGAAGGAATGAAAGGACGAATCAAGGAATTAGAACAAGGAGCAGATGGAATTTGGAGATTCCACAAAAGTAGAATTTGGGTACCTAAGCAGGGAGACTTAAGACCTAAGATTTTAGAAGAAGCTCATAAATCTAGGTATACTATACACCCAGGAAACAATAAGATGTACCAAGATTTAAGAAAGAACTTTTGGTGGATAGGAATGAAAAAGGACATAGCCAGCTATGTTTCTAAATGTCTTACTTGTTCACAAGTTAAGGCAGAACATCAGAAACCTTCAGGATTACTACAACAATTAGAAATGCCAGTATGGAAATGGAAACTTATAACAATGGATATTGTTACTAAGTTACCCAAAACCAGAAAAGGTAATGATGCAATTTGGGTAATTGTGGATCGATTAACCAAATCAGCTCACTTTTTACCAATGAAAGAAACCTTTAGTATGGAAAGACTGGCTAAATTGTATGTAGATGAGGTTGTATCCTTACATGGAGTTCCACTCTCCATTGTATCCGATAGGGATAGTCGTTTCACTTCCCATTTCTGGAAAAGTTTCCAGCAAGCTATGGGAACTCGATTAAACCTAAGCACTGCATATCATCCCCAAACAGATGGACAAAGTGAAAGGACAATCCAAACTCTAGAAGACATGCTCCGAGCATGTGTAATAGATTTTGGTGGAAGTTGGGATGATCACTTACCATTAATTGAATTCTCCTATAACAATAGTTATCACTCAAGCATTGATACTGCTCCATTTGAAGCATTATATGGAAGAAAGTGCAGAACTCCAGTGTGTTGGGCAGAAATAGGAGAAAGCCAATTATCAGGTCCTGAAATAGTGCAAGAAACAACTGATAAGGTTACTCAAACCAAAGAAAGGCTGAAGACGGCTCGAGATCGCCAGAAGAGTTATGCAGACAATAGAAGCAAGCCGCTAGAATTCCAAGTTGGAGACAAGGTATTATTGAAAGTTTCTCCTTGGAAAGGAGTTGTTAGATTTGGTAAGAAAGGGAAGCTAAGTCCAAGATACGTAGGACCATTTCCAGTGACCCAACGTATAGGACCAGTAGCTTATCGTTTACAACTACCAGAAGAATTAGCTGGAGTACATGATGTATTTCATGTATCCAATCTCAAGAAATGTTTAACAGATGAATCTCTGGTAGTACCTCTTCAAGACATAGAGGTAAACGAAAAGTTAAAATTTGTGGAGAAACCTCTTCAAATTGAGGATCGAAAGATCAAGTTTCTCAAACACAAACGACTAGTTTTAGTCAAAGTCAGATGTGATTCAAAAAGAGGAGCTGAATACACTTGGGAGCTAGAATCAGAAATGAAGAAAAAGTATCCTCAGTTATTTCAGTAAATCTCGAGGACGAGATTTTTCTTAAGGTGAGGAGAATGTAACAAATCTCATCAAAAGTCATAAATATTAAATTAATTAGTCCAAAAGGAAACCTTAATTGAAACACCCAAGTGATTCTGAACAAACCCTAGAATTTTCATAATTTTCAGAATCAGGATTAGGTCCCCTAAAACTCAGGGGGGGTTAAACCCTATTGACGATTATCCAAATTGTGAGCTGTAGAAATCGAATTTACGAAAACTATCAACTCAGCTAAGCTAGTCCCAAACGTGGCAACCTATAGCTAGAAAATAGGTCTCACGCGGCCCGCGTGAGAATAAGCCAAAACTAAAGCGGGCCGCGTAAGGGTAAAATTTTACCTATAAATAGAGGGCCTTGGGACTTGAATTCTGAAAGAAAAACGACGTAAAAATTCGCAATATTCACTGAGATACGAACAGTATACTCTAAATCCACACACCGGTATCGAAATTCTGCCACAAAACAGGGTATTAGCACAATCGCTGCTACGATTCATTTTTCCGACGATCAATATATCCAATGGATGTTTAAGTGCCACCCACATTAGGGTTATACTTTATCGTTCGTCATTAATTTGACGGATCATCGTTAATTCGATGGATGAAGTATTATACTTTGTCGTTCGTCATTAATTTGACGGATCATCGTTAATTCGATGGATGAAGTATTGCACTTTGTCATTTGTTGTGAGAATTTGATCTCGTGAGTTATCGTAAATGCTGGATTGATTACTAACCTAGTTTTGTGTGCATTGTTATTTAAATTAGGTTAACAAGGCTAAATCATAGACTAGACTCTGTCCGTATTAAACCAGCAATGTGAGTCATTCTCTTTTTATCAAATTTATTTTCAAAATCATGTTTATTTTCAAAGTTATAATTACGGGGATTAAGTCTTTGTAATCACCAAGTTACAGCCGGTATGTGGGGTTTTGTATACATTACTTGATAATCGTCACCATTGGGGCAGCCAATGGGGGATATGACCATAGTCACAGACACCATTGGACGAAAGGGCCAATGGGTCGAGTGACAAATACCGTGGGTAGTTGGCTTGATAATAGAAACATTGTAATCGCTCTTAATACTGTACATTATAACAAATGTGTCATTTTAGTAAATAGAATGATTCACTCAGTATTTCCCGCTGACAAAACCTTTTTCAAACATGTTTCAGGTGATCTGTTGTAATTCAGAAAAAGTGCTGGGGAGCATTTCAAGCTTAAGATAGTGGCTCATTATAAAATAAAGAAATAATTTTGTAATATCACGATTTCGTAGTAAAAACATAATATTGTAAATTATCGGGGTTTTATCCCGAATTGTGAAATAAAATAATCGGGGAAAATTTTAGCTTTAAACGATCCTGTTAAATAAACTTCCGCTGTTAAACTCAAATAAATAAATACCGCAGTATTTTCTGTCCCGCGGCTCCTGAAACGGGTCAAACCGGGTCGGGGGCCGTGACATTACTCCATTACAAAAGTGGGAACAATGCCCTACCGCTTGGCGTGGTACACATACTAGAGGCGACATTGGCAAACCGTCGTTAATATTGCAGGCGGTTGCATCTTATGATCTTTGGATATGGAATGCATATTTTGGTCAACAAGGTTCTCACAACGACATCAACGTGTTTGAGTCTTCGCCGGTTCTCGAAGAGATTATAAACGGGTTGGCACCAAGTTCAGCGTTTTATGCGAGCGATAATTACTACAAACGCGGATATTATTTAACTGACGGTATCTATCCGGAGTACGCAACGTAAAAAAATCAAAATTAAATGGGTGTCATGTGTCGCAAGACGCCCTACCCAGCAAAGTTGCCCCACTCCCCCTTTTTTGCTCAAAATCCTCTAATCTGACGTGGCGCCACGTGTCGCAAGACGCCCTCTCAAAAGGATGCCCCACTCCCTTTAGTCTAAGCAAATTTCATTAAAAAACATATATAAAAAGACTAGGTTATCACCCGGGATTGCTTCCCGGGTTGTTTATTTTTATTAGTTAATAAACATGTAATTTTTATTAAAATGCAACATATTATTTCATTAAACTTTTACACGATATTGATTAATTGTTAATACAAAAATAAATTAAAAAATGCCTTCATATATGCTAACAATAAGGCTAGAGGGTATGGTGATGGTCCTCCAAGGGAGGATGATCCGTCACGTAGGCGGCACGTCATATTCCTCCCAAGGATGGTCCATCCCACAAAACTAGAGGGTATGGAGGATGGTCCTAGATGATCCTACCCCACCACTTTTATATTTTTTTTAATCTTCTACTTTTTTTTTAACATTTAACAAATAAACTAACAAAAATATTTTCATTAATATTAAAAGACATTACATAAACATAAAAAAAAACATAAACTTAATTAAAAAAAACATAATTTAATAAAAAAAACATAGACTTAAACTCAATCGCCTATTAATCATTTTGACTTTAACTCTTCAATATCTCCACTTTCACACACACATTCTCCATCAGACCAGACGGTATGGGGGTCGGCTTAGGCCCGGCGCCGGTCCCCCACACCGCCCCCCTCGGCCTGGCTCGTGAAAACCGGCTGCCACTCGACGAATATGACGGGCCTCCTTCTCTCACAATAACCTATACATACATATATATATATATATAAAGGGGCTCATCCCCCACCCCTAGATCCATCCCCTTGAAGCCCCTCCTACGTGGCGGTGACGTGGCAGCCCATCCTCTTGGGGATGAGGCTCTCCATACCCTCCAGTCTCAACAGATTCCACTCATCAACTCTCTCTCACCATTTCAATCACCGACCGTCTCAACCTGAAATTCAACTCAAAATCACTTCCGAAATCCTCCAGGTCCGTTTTTTCATCCTTCTATTTGAAATTATGTTCGTGTTTCAACGATTTCGGTTCAAGTCGGTGCATTTTGACGGTAATTTTGGGGAAAATTGCTGAAATTATCATATATGTTTGCAATGTTGCTCGATGAACACATATGTATCATCATCATCGTCATTCATTACATAAATAATATCATGATAAAAAAGTGAAAAAAAAACCTAAATAATGTGGATAATGAAGAACACGATGTAGATGAAACAATCGAAATTGGGGCCCACCATAATTGGTTCGTCGCAACCGGCAAGATCTCAACGTTGAGGACGGGACGTGGGGGGGGGGGGGGGGGGCGGCACGGTGTGACGGCCGTCGCCGTTCCTCGACGGGGTGGGGACGAACCCCATACCCCCAGCCTAACAACTTAAGTAAATACCCTCATTCATAAATGCATACACGGCCCAGTAATTTTATAACATTAAAGGCCCAATTTTCATTACTAATAACATAAGAAACCACATAAATATAAGATATACTTGACCAAATAGAAAATAAATGAACATCTAAGAAACATAATATAACACCAGTGAATTTAGTGCAAAATATGAAGAAAAAGAACAATTTCAGTTTAGCTTCTAAATAATGTAATTATACTTGCCAGATGTAATAGGTGGTTCGACTAATGTTTCAAAACTATAACGTCAGCTGGGAGTGGGCCCGATCGCGTAGTGGACTTGAAACACTTCATTGTCCAGCTATTTTAAAAAAAAAAATATGTTAAATTTGATTAAGAGGTAGTATTATTACGATAATAATCTTTTTTACGCAGAGATATTTAGATAAAAGAGTGAATTGCAAATTTTGTCCTTTATCTTTATACCTGATTGCAGGCGGTGTCCTTTATCTTTAAAATTGACGAGTTTTGCACTTTACGTTTCAGATTGTTGCACGCTTTGTCTTTTAGCCCTAACTGAGTTTGTTTTTAACGTTAAATAAGATCATGTGCAAGTCACATGAGGGTACTTTTGTAATTTTAAGCATTTAATTAAAAATATATTAATTAAAATATATATAAACCCAAATTCCCTATGGCCACCACCACCTTCCACCAACAACCACCTCTGGCCACCACCACCACCTTCCACCACTCTCTGTTATACATCATAGTTCTCACATTTTTGTTGCACGATTCTTCCAAATTGTTGTGAATTGATATGTTTTTAGTGATTTTGATGAAGATATTGATTCGTTGCATTAAAACCCCAAAGAAATCCCCAACTCCAAGTCAACGCATCAGTGCCCTCTAAATTGACCAAAATAAAGCAAGTTTGATGAGTAATAGGACAAATGGTAACAATTTGACAACTCATATATGTTTACAGTAAAGCATGTTAACATGATAATTTAAGTGGAGAAAAAAACAAGTTTTGTTAAGAGCATTTTCCCCAAATTTAGCTAGAGTCTGGCAGAGATGCATTTTCCCCAAATTTAGTTAGAGTCTGACAGTAAGCTTACCTTCAACGATGCAACTATGATATCTATTACTGAACTCAATCACAACAATTGGGGATGGAGTAGTGGTGGTGAAACCGTGGCCTGAGATGCGACTGAACAACGAAATAGTTGTCCGTCGTATCAAATCCAGAACCATCGCCACCACTGCAGCAACGAAGGGGCCGCCGGAAACAGTCACCACTGTCGTAACTGTTGGCCGCCGTGCCTGAGATGCGACTAATCTGGTGGTCGACCCCGATCTCGTCAAGAAGAATATATCTGAGGTGTTGGGGTGGTGCGATGATGTTGTGGGGTGATGTGAGGGTGGTGCGCTTAAAGAGATAGAGAGAGAGAGTGTGTGTATTTGAAGAGATATATAATTATTTTTGTTTAATTTATAAAAATTAAAATTATTAAAATGGTTTTCTAAATAAACAAGTAAAAAGACTAGTTTGCCCTTCACTTAACAGTTAAAATTAACCAAGTTAGGGTTAAAGGACATACCTTGCATGATTTTGAAACATAAAGTACAAAACTCGTCAATTTTAAAGATAAAAGACACCGCCTGCAATCAAGTATAAAGATAAAGGACAAAATTTGCAATTCACTCTAGATAAAATATAGCAAACTTAACCCATTTTTATATAGATGGGTCAACCACATGAACATACTTGGATTCCAGCAACATATATTTTAGACCATGCAATTTCATTCAATTTACTTGTGGTTTGAGTTGTAATAAATATAAGTTAAATTAATAATCAAATCTAATCACCAACTACTAACTGATGGATTTGGATTGCTTATGTTAACAGTTACTGAATGGGTCTACCCGATTATCTTAATTTACTAAGACTAATGGGCCAGAAGGGTAAAAAAGAAACGGGTCAAACAAACTGCAAGCCGCCAAAAGTGTAATAAACATAAGTTTAATCAATAATCATGGGGTGGATGTAAGTATGATTTATTACTACCTCTGTCTGGAACTCTTTCTCGCCTTGTTTGGAATCAATTTCAAGAACTTCATAACAGGAACTTCTTCGCTAGAGACTATATGAGCTTTACAATTTACGGGCTGCAATCGGTTTCTTTGCCGTTCGAAGGGTGTTCCCATAGAAATGCCTATCAAGGACTTCAATAGTTAGTTCTATTCCCAATTCGTAGATTACTTAGTTTAACTATAATATAAATAGATTATTCGCTGATAAATTTGCAAGTGTCATTCCAATTGCTCATGGTTTAACCGTCTTTATTATTAAGCCAAACATGAATTAAATAGCAAGTATATTATAAACCGTCAAATTTCCCAATGAACATTTTGATTAAAATAAAAGTATAGCTAAAACGGGAACGGGTCTGGAGAATTTTATAGAATTACATACCATCTCATGAAGCACCGCAATTTGAAAAAATATGTGACAACCCGAGTTTTCAAGGTCTCTATCCGATTTAACTTCGTACGTATTTGCTAAGCGTGTTTAACAATTATTTGAGGTGCAATATAAATGTTATTTGTGATGTGTATATTATGTGTGTAATTGTTATTCATATGTTGCATTAATAAGATGTTAGAATAATTGTTAAAATAAGGGAACCTTGGCCGAAAACTCCCCACATCCGAAAACACTTTTCTCACGAAAACACAAAGTGTTTTCGTCTACAATGGGTCCAACGAAAACAAGAGTGGGCCTTTGGCCCAGTAGCGATCTATTATTTATTTTCTTTAAACCTTTGCGTGAAACTTTTAATCGGTAAACCCTAAAGTCTCTCTCTCCTTGCTTCTGTGCGACGGCAATCATCATCTTTGAAGCCTTGTGATCCCTTGTTACAAACACTGTACATCTCGGTCAGTAATACCATATCCAATACTCTATATTATTACTTGTGAATTGCCTTGAAAGTGTAGCCATTTGGATAAGGAACAACCCATGGATTGTCGGCCATTGTGTTGTATTTCATGTGATGGTAATATGATAATAGTAAATATTTGTCCACTACATAAATACTATATCAAATCGGTCCAATATCATCTTGAGGTGTTATTAGATTGTCGGCCATTGTTGATTAATTTAATGATGATGATGATCCGATGTGAATGATCTTGATATGTTGATGAATACACAAGATAGGGTTCATGCTAGATGTCGAATACTTGCTGATGTTGTAACACCCCAAAACCCGAATGTTTATATTCGTTAAATGTTATGATATGGCACATCAAGAAATAAATAACTAGGTTATTTATCCTAGTTAAAAGTATGGTAGAAACAATTAGAGAATAAGAGTTGTGCCAATTATAAATAAGAGAGAGAACATGAGGGACTAAGATTGCCAAAATTGAATATGAGTTTAATTAAAACAAGAATCTCACACACACTGGGTGTGTGTGCGTGAGATCGAGCAGGAGGAAGAAAGAATGGGTGTAAACCCTAGTTCACAAGAAAGCTTCAAATTGACAAGGAGATTAGTCTTAAATCCGATGCATGAACTCGTTTTCTTGATAATCTAGCCCTTGCAAACATGTGGTAAGTTGTAATTTAAGATTTGATGATATTGTAAGAAGTGGGTTATGATCAATCCACGAAATTGTATGAAATTAAGCATGATTATGTGTTAACATCATCATAGGGAACATGTGTTATGCGTAATTTTGACTAATTTGATGTTTAAGGATGTAAACCCACTAGTTGGATGATTAAGATGACATGGGTGTTCATCATGTCCAATTCTTGTTAAATATTTATGAATTATGTTGTGTTATGATGAACTATTGTTAGATGAATTGAAAGAAATATGGTGTTGACATGTTTAATGTTTATGTGTTAATGATACTTGTTGATTAGTAAGAAGATTTGATGAAATATGAATGAACTTGGAAGATTATGCTTAAACTAGTTGTACATGGTGCCTAGGAAGTAGTACGCACACCAAGTGTTCGATAAAATGTCCAAATGACAATAATATGTGAAGGTTATGTTATGATGATGTTGAGTATGCTATGTGCTTGTTTGAATCGACTAATGAAATACATATGTGAGATATGAACTTGATATGATCATTCATATGAATAATCATGTATGCTAATAAGGACGTAAATGTAATGACAGGAAAGTATAGGAATCATGTCGAGATGGATGGGAGCGTGGAAGGCTAACGGGACAAGAAGACTCAAGTAAGCGAATGCAAATACGGACGCGTAAGGTAAGTGAACTCCGAACTTACCCTTTTGTTTGGTAATGTATTTATGATATACGGTAATTTATTTAATGTAATGAAAGAAGATATGAATCGATGTTATTACTAAGGTATGTTTTAGTGGAAATGAGTCGAAAGTGGTTAAGAGAGAGCTTCGATTAAGTTTGGATAAGATAGGGAAGCTAATGATACTAACCGTGTTTCTATTGAGAATTAATGTGAAGTATAGGCATCTTAACAATGGAAGTGAAGGTTGACTCCGATATCCGATGCGAGTGATCGAATGGATGGATGAAAGGGCTAGTATAAGAGAAAGCATGATATGTTGACGCCTTATTATACATGTGTTAAGATTTTGTAATATGTCACCGGTTGCTAATGATGTGATTGAATGTGGTGACTGCAGGTTGTACAGGTTTTTGGATGTTTCATCAAGAAGTGTACGCGGTTGAAGATCGAGTCAACGCGTGGATTGTACGTGGGTGTGAATGTGGTCACTTAATTTTATATAAGTATGTTAGTTTTTAATTAATTTATAAAAAGGGATTAATGTATTTAAGTGAAAGAATGAATATAATGAAATTAAATTTTTAAAGTTCGTATTTCCGCTGCGACTTTCGGTTAAAACGTGTTAGGGCGTTACAGATGTCGAGTGTTGATCATGTATGTTGCTATGTAATGTGTTTGTGGATGGCATAATGATGTTACGAATGGATCGAATGGTATTGTTGTGATGCTTATTGTCTGTGTTGGTTAATGTTAATGACCGTGTCATGATAAGGGAATGATAAGCAGATAATGGTTCCATGTTTAAACATATGATGGCTACTGAATAAATCACAACTTGCTGAGATTGAATAATGATTTATGATAATTGTGTTATATGAAAGTTGTGTGAATTTGAGTGTTGTCATTATGATAGTTGAGTGGGGCCGATTAGCATGTGGTATGTACTGTACCCATCTAAATTGATTATACCAATGTTGGTTATTAAATTGGGAGTCACGTGTATAAGCAAGGATTCATATGCAAATATGATGAACTCTGAACAATGGCTGATATACTATTAAACTAGTGGTATCCAAATAAATTAACAGTAAGGTCCCTATGGTAAATTATACATGCATGATTGATAGTTTAATTAATTGTATTATTATATGACAGTGATCGGATATGTTTAACATAAGGGGTCTCCACTGATTTTGATATGAGGTTTAATGATATTCGAATTATAATCATGATTGCATAATGATTGCTGATGACTGATTGACGATTGAACGATGATATGATGAAGAGATATAACTGTAGAGTGTAACTAGGGTTCTGTGATTATATAATTGTGATTTCGTTAAGTGCCTGGCACATTAGTCTGTTTAGTGTGTAACCTTGTTAGTTATTTACTCCGTTAAGTTATAACTCTGTTAAGTTGTTAACGCTGTTAAACATGTCAAATATGTAACGTAAGTTAACCTTGCTACGTATGCTAACTCTGTTAATTCTGATCCAACCCTATAATGGCACAGTAACTATGTTAAGTGAGTTAACCCTGTTAGTTCAGTTAACTCTATTAGTTCATTAACTCGGTTAGGTATGTTAAGTGTGTTAACTGATAGCTATGTTGGAAATTGACCAAGAACTCAGTTATATGATGTATGATTGAATGAACAGGAAATAACTGTTATGTGTTACTTGATGATGATTGCATAAACACACTTTGTGACATAGATTACATGTGAAACATTGCGAACTCGAAACTGATTGTATATACGTGCGTACTATAGGTCGTGATTGATTAATTGTGAACGTGTATTCCTTTAGCATACCGAGCAAACCAAGGTGAGTTCACACTCTTACCAAGGCATGGGATTCCCCGATGGGTTGGGAATGGGATTGAATGATTACTTGTACTTACATCACTACTAGACTACTTACCACGGTCCTCGGATTGGGAAGGATGCCTGTGCCAAAATCTACGTAAAGCCTACGTACTGTCCTCGGTTTGGGAAGGACACTAGTGTTAAAACCTACGTATATCCTACGTACCATTGTCCTCAGATTGGGAAGGACACCAGTGCTAAAACCTACGTACTCGCTACGTACTGTCCTCGGTTGGGAAGGGCACTTACGTAAAACCTACGTAAACTTATACTTACTACTATCCTCGGATTGGGAAGGATACTTATGGATACAACTAGTCTAGTAACTTACAGTATGGGAAGCCCCCACTAATTGAACTTACAACATGGGAAGCCCCCACTAGATGAACATACAAATGGCCTAGTAATACACGGTACGATTATATACGAACTTACGATTTGTTAAACGAACTTATTACTGAACAACCAACTGTGAACTCGCTCAACTTTGTTGTTGACTCTCTGTTACATGCCTTGCAGGACGTTAGGTATCTATGGAGCTTGCATGGGAGCGGAGAGGAGTCGTTGTGGGACATGGACAGCTGTGTGCCATGCTAAACATTTGAAACGTTTAAACTTATGTTGGGTTTACATATTTATGCTTCCGCTAAACGCTTAACTATGTTATGGTTTTTAACACCTTTCGTATTGATGAATGACTTTTATTTATTACTTACAATGTTCAATATGATTGGTGGCTTGATCCTGGTCAGTCACGCCTCCAAGCGGTGATACTCCGCATGTGGATTTTAGGGGTGTGACAGATTGGTATCAGAGCCATTGGTTATAGTGAACTTGGTTTTAATAAGGGAAAAAGTTTTGTTAAAACCAGACTATAACCCGAACAGTGCTCAACGATCCACAACGACGCTTCGCTCCACGTGTAAGACTCGACACAATAGGTGATATGGTTTATGATTATATTACCTACTTGATAAATACATAATTACATTGCTCATGGTATGCTTAGATGAACGTAACAACTACTACTTGAAATCTTGTATGCTCACACTCTTCTGTCATTCTACACTTGCGTATTGATATGACGCACTTCTCACTTGTGTTCTCTTACTTGTGAAGATCATGAGTGGACGCGTTAACATGACACAAGCCCAGCTGACGGCTTTGATTAACGAACAAGTTGCTGCGGCACTTGCAGCCGCACAAGCAGGAGGTATACCCTGCAGTCGTAACTCACACTAGGATCTTTAGATCCTACACTCCTAAACCAACTCTTGTGTTTAACCTTGTCCTGATTCTTATACACAACAGGTCAGCACGCTCAGCCACCTGTTTGCACCTTCAAGACTTTCATGGACTGTCGTCCTAGCACATTCAGTGGCACGGAAGGAGCAGTTGGACTCCTCCATTGGTTTGAAAAGCTCGAGTCCGTATTTGAGATGTGTGAATGCCCTGAGGCTCGCAGGGTAAAGTGCGCCACTGGTACTCTAGAAGGCATTGCGCTGACTTGGTGGAATGCGCAAGTACAGATGTTAGGGTTGGCAGCTGCTAACGCCACCCCTTGGAACGATTTCAAGGAACTAATCAAGCAAGAATACTGCACACGTGATGACATCCATAAGTTATAAGTGGAGTTCTTTAATCTGAAAATGACGGGGTCAGAGATTGAGGCGTATACGAAAAGGTCAAATGAGCTGGCCATCTTGTGTCCAACCATGGTGGACCCCCCTATCAAGCGTATTGAGTTGTATCTCAAAGGGCTAGTACCAGAAATTCAAAGTCATGTGACATCGGCCAACCTTGCTACTATCCAGGATGTTACTCGTCTTGCTCATCGCCTCACAGATCAGGTAGTGGAACAGAACAAGCTGCCCAAACGTATCAGTGCTACTAATGCTACTACTTCCGCTACTCCCAGTGACAATAAACGGAAATGGGATGGGGATTCCAGCAAGGGTTCAGCTACAGCCCAGTCTCAAGCACAGCAACGGAAGACTGATAACTACCAGAGCCCTGGTCAGCAATTTTTTGGTAGTCAAAGACAGGGTGGATATCGAGGAAATCACCCAAAGTGCAACAGATGCAACAGACACCACAGTGGTCAGTGCAACAAGGTTCGTTGTCAGAGATGTCTCAAGATGGGTCATGAAGCCAAAGATTGTAGGAGCTCACAACCTGCACATCAGAATCGTCAGCAGCAACAGCAAACACCACAGAACCAGCAACAGCAACAGGGTAACAAGGGATGCTTTCAGTGCGGAGCTGAAGGTCACTACAAGAGACACTGCCCTCAGTTAAATCAGAATCAGAACAATAACAACAATAATCGGGGCAATGGGAACAACAACGGGGGAAACAATGATGGAAACAGTGGTGCCAGGGGTCGAGCAATTGTGCTAGGTCAGGGTGATGCAAGGAATGATCCCAACGTGGTGATGGGTAAGTTTCTTCTCGACGACTTTTATGTTACTGCATTATTTGATTCGGGTGCCGATACCAGTTATGTGTCTCTAAAAGTTAGTCAAATGCTTAAACGCACACCAACACTTTTGAACACCAAACATGTCGTAGAATTAGCTAATGGTAAAAGTCTGGAGGCCACACACGTAGTTCAGGGTTGCAATCTTATCCTCGCTGGTCAGACTTTCCCTATCGATCTCATTCCCATAGCTCTGGGTAGTTTTGACATCGTCATTGGTATGGATTGGTTATCTCAACAACAAGCAGAGATCCTATGCAAGGAGAAGATTGTTCGTATTCCCCATTCTGATAAAGAACCTCTCGAAGTTCAAGGCGACAAGAGTGGTGCCGTGGTTGGCATCATCTCCTTCCTTAAGGCCCAGAAGTGTTTGCGAAAGGGCCACACCGCTATCTTAGCACTTGTTACTGACGCATCAACGAAAGAGAAGAAGTTAGAGGATATTCCAGTAGTACGCCACTTTCCTCAGGTGTTTCCTGAAGATTTACCTGGGCTACCGCCTCATCGCCAGGTCGAATTTCAGATCGAGCTAGCTCCTGGAGCAGCACCCATAGCTCGAGCACCCTATCGCTTAGCTCCAACCAAACTGGAAGAACTGTCCAAGCAACTAAAAGAACTATTGGATAAGGGTTTCATTCGTCCTAGCTCTTCACCCTGGGGAGCTCCAGTATTATTTGTGAAGAACAAAGACGGTACCTTCAGGATGTGCATAGATTACCGCGAACTGAACAAGGTGACCGTGAAGAATCGCTATCCTCTCCCACGCATCGACGACTTGTTCGACCAGCTGCAAGGGTCGAGCTACTATTCAAAGATTGATCTGAGGTCAGGCTACCATCAACTGAGAGTCCGGGACGAGGACGTCTCCAAAACAGCATTCAGAACACGCTACGGCCATTACGAGTTTCTGGTCATGCCATTCGGATTAACAAACGCACCGGCAGTCTTCATGGACCTTATGAACAGAGTGTGCAAGCCCTACCTGGATAAGTTTGTGATTGTATTCATCGAAGACATTCTGATCTACTCTAAGAGTCAGGAGGAACACGAGCAGCATTTACGACTTATTTTGGAACTCCTTCGAACAGAACAGCTGTACGCCAAGTTTTCGAAATGCGACTTCTGGCTTCGTGAAGTCCACTTTCTAGGCCACGTGGTAAACAAGGATGGGATTCATGTTGATCCATCCAAGGTAGATTCGATCAAGAACTGGCCTGCACCTCGCACACCAACAGAAATTCGCCAATTCTTGGGTTTGGCAGGTTACTACAGAAGGTTCATCAAAGACTTCTCAAAGATTGCATAGCCGCTTACACTACTAACTCAGAAAGGCGTTATCTATCGTTGGGGAAATGCACAGGAATCAGCATTTCAGCACTTAAAGGATAGACTTTGTAGCGCACCTATCCTCTCATTGCCTGAAGGCACAGACGATTTTGTAGTCTACTGCGACGCATCCATTCAGGGTCTTGGATGCGTGTTAATGCAACGGGATAAAGTCATTGCTTATGCTTCGCGCCAACTTAAGATTCACGAACGGAATTACACTACACACGATTTAGAGCTGGTAAAACCTAACAATGAAAGGAAAATTTTAAATGAAAAATAATGATAAGAATGGTAATGAAGTTTTGGAAATGTTACACGTGCCGAAACCTAATTCTTCGGACATAAGGTGACAATTACACGAAGACACGAAACTAGTGTGTGGATTGTGTACCTGGCCAGTACACAAGAAACGCATGACTTTCGTGAGCCCGTGATAATTGTTACAGGTGTGTCCGTTAGAATTAAGTAGTAGGTGGACGTGAGGGTGAAGAGAAATGTAAGACTCTCAAGAATGAGAGTATGAAATGCTATGTTAGAATCCGCGAGACGGATTCGAAACATGAAATGCTATGTTAGAATCCGCGAGGCGGATTCGAAACATGAAATGCTATGTTAGAATCCGCGAGACGGATTCGAAACATGAAATGCTATGATAGAATCCGCGAGACGGATTCGAAACATGAAATGCTATGTTAGAATCCGCGAGACGGATTCGAAACATGAAATGCTATGTTAGAATCCGCGAGACGGATTCGAAACATGAAATGCTATGTTAGAATCCGCGAGACGGATTCGAAACATGAAATGCTATGATAGAATCCGCGAGACGGATTCGAAACATGAAATGCTATGTTAGAATCCGCGAGACGGATTCGAAACATGAAATGCTATGTTAGAATCCGTGAGACGGATTCGAAACATGAAATGCTATGATAGAATCCGCGAGACGGATTCGAAACATGAAATGCTATGTTAGAATCCGCGAGACGGATTCGAAACATGAAATGCTATGTTAGAATCCGCGAGACGGATTCGAAACATGAAATGCTATGTAGAATCCGCGAGACGGATTCGAAACATGAAATGCTATGTTAGAATCCGCGAGACGGATTCGAAACATGAAATGCTATGTTAGAATCCGCGAGACGGATTCGAAACATGAAAGAAGTTAAAGTATGAATGCAATGCTTGAATCCGCGAGACGGATTCAAAACAAAGAAGGTACGAAAGGTATGAGTAATGTGTTCGAATTCGCGAAACATATTTAAGATATAAAAGACGAAACTAGTCTAAATAAGAAGAAGTCAGTAGCTTGACCATGTATGCGTCAAACAAGTCATATAAGTAAATGTAAAGCAAATAAACAAAAGAATATAGAAATGTAGAGCGATGTTAGCTACGAAGTTAAGCACGTAGGTATGACGATGACATAGCAGTTTTGTTGTGATAACAAAACAAGAGTTAAATGTTATACAATGTGTCTATGGAATGGAATCTTAAAGGATGAGATGAAAGTACTAAATCCGTTATAAACGGATCATATGAGTGTAAGCATTATTATAAGTTTGAATAAGTATGTGTATTAACCTATTATTAACGGGTCAAAGGAAATGAGAATGTTATATGAAAGTATGCCATGGAAAGTACAGACTTGTTAAGAAGAAGAAGCTAAATGTTTGAATAATTATGAAATGAGATAGGATGATTACTTATGATTACGATGTGAGTGTTAAGTCAAACATATATGTGTGTGTGTGTAAGGGAAAATGAGAAAGGTTTCGGGGACGAAACCTCATTTAAGGGGGGTAGACTTGTAACACCCCAAAATCAGATTATTAATTTGCTAGTTTGTTATCATGTTTAACAAAATGAGGTATAATAACTAGGTTAGTAAACCTAGTTAAATGTCTAGCAAATTAAGTAAAGGGAAGAAACTTGTGGCAACTATGATGGGTGATAAACTTGAGGGACTAGGATTGCCAAATTTGAAAATGAATTTAATTAAAACAAAAACTCACACACACAAGGTGTGTGTGTGCGTGAGAACGATCA